>BMAT01010532.1:620994-637901 GCA_019649035.1 Elysia marginata | reverse complement strand
TACTAGTACTACTACTTCTACTAGTACTACTACTAGTACTGATTATGGTTTGTGGGTCTATTCTCGTGTGTAGATGTTGTAAATTTTGAGAAGCACGCTAAAGACCCTATCTTATTATAATTTACGATGATAGCCTGGGTTGCCTTTTTAAGGACTCATTTTTTCCTTTTTCCATGGATGCTGTGCTAAATTTTCGATGACGGACATTGCGTTAATAAGTTTGAAGATCTATATTCGTAAGCCCTTCATTGCCGGTACCGCAGCTACGTTCTAGTGTAATCCTTACTCTGCAAGATCTCAGTAATGTCTCTATGCGCTGACACCAATGCCATTATGAGAGACCGAATTCATATGCGTGCTTTTGTGTACCATTATTCTTCCTTTTAGTATGTTATCCTGAGTATTGCAATTCTATATAATTTTTAAAAATAAATATCAGGATATTACATCTTCAAATCTCAAGTACTGGCCCATCTGAGTATTGCCAATCAAACTTTAACGACCTGGCAATGATTGAAGGGTATTTTTGCAAGCCCAATTCCACTTCAAATGTGCTCTCAGGGCTTGGGTCCCAATGACAATTTACGGGCTGCCACCCAGAGACTAGCGGGGATACCATGACTTAGCCTCAGCCGGTCACATTATACTGACACCGACCCAACCAGTAGGGGCCCGGACTGTGCTCGGCTGTGTTTCGAACCCGCGACCTCTTGGCCACGGAGCGAAGCCACTACCAACTGAGCTATCTAGGCCCCCAACGACCTGGCAAACCTTGTCAATCCTATCAATGGTGTAAAACATCAGGAAGTGTATTTGACTCAAATAGAAGTGTATTTAATACTGATGTCTTCTAGATCTAGATTTTTGTTTGGGGTTGATCACCGTTCTATTTGCATAAGATTACAAACGTCATGCCAGCGCCAATTTAACCTCACTATCATTCGTTCATTGTATAGCATAAGGGGAAAAACGGTGGTAGACCCCAAGAAGCACAACTAGTTTACTGTTCCGAGCTGTTTGTTGTCAAATTTCATATGACTTGACTTTGTATATGCCTGGCTGAGAATGTTTATGTTTGCCCTGATGACTAATACATGTAACGTTTACAAAAAGCTTTCGAAGCGATGACAGCTATTCCATCACGATCTATAGTTTATTCACCGGAGACAGCATGCGTCACACACCGACAGCAAAAGAAAGAAGTTAACAAAAGAGTTGAAAAAGTATTTTCTTACTGTTGATTTGGATTTAAGTCATCTTGATTGAAGTACAATCCATCAATTCAGTGTGCAGTGCTGGTAGACACCGCCTGATGATTCATGACATGGAATAATACAAAGAAGAGTAGGTGCTGAAAACAGAGGATGGTTGAATACAACCCTGTTCAGCGTAACTGCTAAGATTTTCCAAATATTATGTAATTTTGTCACAAGTATAGATATTGATACAGGTAGAACCGATGTTATGATTATTAGGTCACAAGAATAAATAAGTAACATGACTGACCGCCTGTAACAATGATTTATGTTGTGTGTCTTTTGATGGAGGTAGAGAAAAGCCAAGACCAAATAACAACATTACGCCTCATGTGCAATGGAGTTCCAAATCTAATCTTATTTTTTTGACTCTCAAGGCAAATTCCTGTAGGTTGATAAGTCAAGATACGTACGAAGTAAACTGTTTTAATGATTGAAAGTACTGTTGTTTCGTAAACTATTTTTATTTATCCCAGTGGTTTGCTCTAACAGTTCTCTCTGCGAATTAATACTCTTGAGAGCGATCATCCTTTTGAATATTAAACACGTTTTTGAAATCTAAAATTGTTTAGGTTCCTTTCTTTTTTATGTAGACCTTTTTTTCATCATGAGAAGATGACCTAAGCTATGGGGATGAACCTCTCTAGTGTGTAAAATTGAAAAGGTGCGAACTCTTCTACTGGCGAGGTAGTTTATTCGAGTAACTCTAGTGCTAAGGGGAACTTCTCTTTAAGGAATTTGTAAAGTTCCTGGAACAGCACCATACATGAGCCCTTTTGTGTAGGTGCACAGCGCGTACGAGTCGAGTTTTAGAATCGGCTGATTTGCTCTTATACATCAAATTGTTATCAGTAAAACTGACTATAGAGACAATAACGCTATCATAATACGTATTGGTGAAGTGATTGCAAATTAGAACAAAGCATGAAAGAAAGAGGCGCAGCGTTGAAATTTTAGTTCAACATCTTTGCAAAAATTAGTATGAATGTCTGTCTGCCAGTCTCTCTCTCTCTCTTTCTCTCTGTCTCTCTCCTTTTTCAACTTTCCTTATCTCTCACTCGTTGCATATATCTCTCTACGCCTCTATCTCTAGCTGATTTCACAGCTAGTATCAAATTTTTGTTTTAATATTTTTGTTCCGAGCTTTCGATAAACGACTCTCTTCTTGCATCTTCTTCACAAAACCAATTAACTTCGTCCACAACTTTGATCCCTCCAAACGACTGTACAGTATACTAGTTTGCAATCATTTCGACCATTCGTCAGACCGTATCTCCTCCTCTTTTGATTTGGAATTCTATTCACTCTAAAGAGAAAAAGGAGGGATAAGCAAAGACGAAAAAACAAAACAAAACAAAAAAAAAAAAACACCCCAGAAAACAAAAAGGTTAAGAAAGATTTTGAACAATCACAGTGATCAATGAAAGTTAAAAAAAAATTTATTTGCATGATTCAATATCTTATTTGTTTCCTCCATAACAAAACTTTTACGAGCTGCAGCGGGGAGTTTATAGACCTCGCTCAAAAACTCACCAACAACTGCAAACACAGTCGCCATGACAACAGAAAAATACGTTTGTACCCTCACTGAGGCGGAACTAGATGTGGCTGCAGAGCAACTTAGCGAAGACCCATCCACAAGAGCCATTGAGGTGAAAACACTGAGGGAAAGATTGGAAAAGTACCCAGGTATGTTTTCTTCGTTCTTGCGAAAATCAATAACTATTACTGGAAGCTTATTTTTCGCTTCTGTTGTTTGTTCGTTGTTGTTGCCTGAAACAACTAAATTCATTTACCCTGGGGGAATAAACCCGTTAACCTTTTATTATTGTAACGTTTAGATATGCCGTGGTCAAAATTACACTGTGGAAACTCTGTTTGGCCACCTTCATGTGCATGATTATGTCGGGTGAAGTGGAACAGTTCATCGTTGCCATGTTGTTGCCAATAAAAAGTTTACACATTTCCTGATATCATAGGTAAAATCGTCTGGGCCAAACATCCGAGAGATTTTATTTTTTCGATTGAAAACCATCTAGCCGGTCACGTCTAAAAGCAAAAGATTTTTGTAACGGGTAGAGATATTACATTTTTTTCCTATGTATGCCTAAGTCCTCAAATGTAATAGAAGAGAACATGTTACACCCATGCTAAAGAAGCTTCATTGGCTCCCCTTTAAGGCTAGAATTAACTACAAGATTGCTATCCTCTGTCACAAATCTATTCATAAAAACGTGCCATCATATGTAAGTGATCTTGTTCAGTTGTAGGAACCATCCAGACAACTACGGTCCGCCAATATATTTCTCCTTAAAGTGCGAAGAAAGGAAGTAAAAAGTTAGCAGATCGATCTTTTACCCATGTCGCTCCATCAGTGTGGAATTCTTTACTTCAGTCATTGAGAGAAATTTCATCATTGACTGCTTTTAAATAAGGTCTTAAAATCCACCTGATGCAAATCAATTTCTAGATTTTTTCGGTTTCTCTCTGAAAAATATGGTAATGAATGAAAGTTTTGTAAGTCTGTAATGAATGGAATGTACCTTTATAAATGAATGTATATACTTCATGTTTAATTCTAATTGTATCGCCTTGGGCCTCAAATTGAGGGAGAGGGCGGGATATAAATAAACTACATTATTATTATTGTTAGTCGTTTTGGGCAGGCCATTAGCAGTGTTCTGCTTTAGGACTAGATATCCTTTATGATAATCTGGTCGATTCTATCTTTCGATTACAAAAGTGTAAGAACTTTGTTTGGAAAATGTAACTAGTAAGGGAATGAGACGTTCAGACTTTGAAACCTACTTGAAATAGTGCTACTATTTTTTCTTTTAATTAAAAAAAACTTTTAACTCATTAAACAGATAATTACACCTAGATTTTACATTTCCCTTGTGATTGGTAACACATCAAGAGTTTCCTAGTATCTGCCTTTCTCTAGTGTCTTGCTCTTTCCTTCATTTGTTTAGACTAACAAAGGGAAATATATTAATTTGGATCTTTCATATCGCATGAAAACAAGGAAGTAAGGAAGGTGTGTTCGAAAGAGTTTCTGTGGATTAAGAAAAATATTATTTGGAATGCTCATAAGTGCCTTATTATAAATTTTTTTTCAAAACTATTTTTTGTCCAAACATCAATCTTAAACACGAAAAATTAATTGTTAAGTTCAAAGTCTTAACTTATATTGCTTTTTGTTTTCCTCTCTCTCTCTCTCTCTCTCTCTCTCTCTCTCTCTTCCCTCTTTCTTGCTCTGTTTTGATTTATTTGTGCAATCCTTTTCTCTATCCCTTCTCTATCTTTTACTCACCTTTTCTCCTCCTTTGAGTAGTTGTATGTTTTAAGCTCTGCGAGGATGCTTAACAATCAGGAATAAGAAATAATCTTGTCGACCAGTAGAAACAGTATACGATAGCCTGTATAATCTACGTTTTTCGATGCCGTGTCTGAACAATCAGAGAGTACATAACCTTCCTTAAGTGTTCGGCTTGTTGAAATATTTCGTGGGGCTGCCTCGCTGCCACGACTTAGAATAAATAAATAGCAAAGACAGCTACAGCTGCAAACTCGTCAATGATTAAGTTCGAGTTAAGTAGTTAGAAAGGGATGGAAGTAGACGCTTAGTCAAAAATATCCGTAACAATTTCTGTCCTTGGGATGATTCAAGCCCCTGATTTATAATAATAGTTTCAGCACATTGGTCAATAGGGAATGAGATTTCAACAAGAGTAGCGGAACTTTCCTGGTGTCTCTCCACTGTCTTATGAATACAATCTTTTAAAATTTATACGGCAGATTTATTTTGAAGAAAACTTTTTATTTAGCTCTATAGTTTTTAAGTTCTAGATGTCAAACCGTTTATAAAAGTAAGAAACTTACCAATATAAGACCCTACAATCTAGGTCTAGATTACAATAACCACTATAGTACTTATGGGTGCTGTCTTCTAGATAAGGGATGTTACTCTTGTTTTACCTCTAATCTCATTCCCTATAGGCGCAAATCAGCCGATTGCAAAACTTCGCTCGCACGCGATATACACCTAAACATAAGGGCTTATAAATAGCTTAGGTCATCTTCCCATAATGAAAAAGGGTCTACAAAAAAAAAAAAAAAAAAAAGAAGAAGTAAGAAACCTAAACAATTACCGATTTCGTGAAGATATTTAATATTCAGTCCTGTCATTGTTGTAAAATATCTAAATGTAACAAGAGAAACACTAGGTTGTCAGAGTACAATGGATCACAAAACAACCAAACCCTCTAGACTCGATGAGATTAAAGAAAAAGAAAGAAGAGCTTCCCTTCTTTGGAAGTCATCACCCAAAATGCAGTAGTGTTTATTGTAGTTTAAACTTAGACAACAGGCTCTCGGTTGGGTGTGTTTTGGGTTTGTATAAAAATAAAATTATGATTTTAACTCTTTCTTTACTGGGAGGACTTAGAAACCCCTTTAAAAAATATCAAGTAAACAGTCAAAATTTGGTTTAAGATAATTTCCGTAAATGCAGTCAGCTAACTTCTCCATTTTGAGCCCCCGGAGAGCCAAGTAGTCAGTTGTTTTTAGCAATGACGTTTCAGTTAGTGAAATGCCTCGAAAAAAGAGTCCAACAGTTTTGCAACTAAACTTCGGAAAACTGCCATTTTCTTAATTAAGTTTCTCTATTTCTTTGTAATCTAAAAAGACACATTATGAAAAGTAATAAAGGTAGAGCGTTAAAATTTGGAATTTCATAAAAGCGCTCTTGCTAACAAGAACCCTATTTTTGTTTTAAAAAAAATTCAATTATGAAGGTTATTGGCACAGAAATAAGAACAATAAGATAGAAGAAAAAAAGCACCCTCGATATAATTATTCTGTCGGAAAAAAATTTCAAACAGGCTTTTTCCAAGGGGCATCGGGAAATCATATTTCATTTCTATACAGTATTGTATTTAAAACACTGACCCCAACAGACGTTATCGGTTAAATCAGCATGAGCTAGCACTAATTGAGGATTACATCTCATTGGGGTTGATACCACAATAGTTGCTCGATTCGAACTGAAGTCTCATTCCTTAGGCCCCATTCGTGCTACGACGCGACTGTTCCGGGACAGTGACCTTCACCAATTAATGTAGCCGGGCCGTGAGGTGGGGGTTGCTCAGACTTCCTGTCTGTGCCTGGTGCAGGGTTACGCGATGCCATTGTTCCTCAGACCAGTAAGAGTTTCTTAATCGGCAAAAAGTTGGACAGTCCTGCTGTCACATATTGCCACAGGCAAGAGCACTGCCCAGTGTAGCCGATCTTAAGCTTGATTTAGATGTGAAAGTTAAACCTGTTGTGGTATGCTCTGAGCCTAAGTAAGATGACCTGTTCTGACCTGCTAGGATGACAGTATAGGTTTGTTTTGGTGTGCAGGGAATGTTACTAGATCTATTTTTCTTTCTGAATATTATTCTAGATAGTTTTAGTTTCTGTGTCGGTAACAGGCTCTTCGTAATGTGCTTTATGTGAACTTCTTTGGTCATCCCCTTTGCTGTCTCGTTGCATGTTTTGAAACATGAATTATTTAGCGACCTACCAGATTGATAAAGGCAAGACAGTCAGGTCCTACTGATCAATAATTTATGTTTCAGACCTGCAACAAGACTGCCATACACTACTGCCCCATACGCCTGTCCCAATTAATATTATTCTTAAAAAGTCTCATGACAAAACAATTAAGCTGAACTGCACGATGTGAGCCATATCAAACCGATAAGTTGTAATGACCGTAAGAAGAAGGCTGAGAAGTTGAAAGAATTTGCACACCGAGCAGGGTAGGGAAACAGTTGAATTAATTTAGCCAAGAGAATATCAGAAGGGCTACTGATCGCGTAGCATTTGTAAACAACTCCTAGTCCTACACTTTTCTAAGAGAAAGGATTCAAACTATCAATTTATATTTCGTTATTGTTTGATCGTCTCGTAGGTTAATTGAATCGATATTCTTGAAACTTCGAAGAAAGGAACTATTTTTTTTTTGTTTTTACAAGTTATACATTATATTACACATTATGTGATTTTTCATAGGTCTCCATGCGCGCACAGACGCCAGCTTTCTCTTAAGGTTTCTGAGAGCCAGAAAGTTTGATCAGGAGGCTGCCTTTCAGCTTGTCATCAACTACTACAAAGCTCGGAGAGACGAAGGCGAAATCTTCAACGGTAAATGCTACTCACTTAAAAGCTATTCAATGCAAAGTTACAGAGTCATATAATGTACTGAAAAAAAACAATGCTCAGTCAGGCTGACAGATTCTAATATAATGAATATTGTTGTAAAGTACTCAATTATAAAGTACCAATATTAATTAAAAGAAATGTAATTCCCCTGTCAGACACCAACACACGCACTCCTCTCTCTCTCTCCCTCTATCTGTCTACCATTTTTCTCTTCCGCCCTAACTAACAACAAATACGTGCACTCGTCACAACCCATCCCGCTGGACAGACACCACTACCAAAATTGTGCCCTTTTTTTCCCAACAGAGACAATTAAAACAATGCCTTAAGTCTGGTACCATTAACATGTCTTAAGGCTTGGTGAAAGAAAGTATTTACAAATCGCTTGTTTGTTTTGAATGCACTTAGTCTTCGCCCGTGTAGATAAAGAATCAAAATACTTTTTTGCTGGACAGGTGACATGTTAAAGAACTTTTTTCTACTTTAACTAACATTCTTTCTACATTATACACTTTCAAGAGATGCTAGATTCGCACAAATTCTGCTTTCTAAGTCTTATAAGGCTTTTCATATTTGGATTCAACATGCACTATGATGTGAGCGAGAATAGAGCACAAGTATTATCGTTCTTGCCCGCAAGCAGTTGATTTCAAAGAAGAAGTTTGCCAACAGGAACGGTAATTTGCGCTCTAATCTCATTCCCAATTATACCACAATATAGAAAGGATGGGTTCTAAGGCAAAGCGAGACTTATTTATGTCCAGTTTTGTCAAATATTTACGGATCTTATCTATAATTTCATAGAATTATCCTCAAATTTGCCCATTGTTTTGAAAAAATAGCTTCACACACTTTGAACTACTTCAGTTACTTTGAACTTTTTTTTTAGTTTTATTTACAAAAGCGTAAAACTAGCGTTTCTTGTGTTTTACAATGAAAATCTTTAAGTGAAAAGTAAAACCTTGAAAATCTTGGGCTTGTCAACCCCTATAGAAATTACGACAAAGCTTTAAAATGTAATTTAACATAAAGAACATCAAATCATTAATACATTTTTCTTTCATTTCCGGAAATACTGAGTCCATCATCGTAAAAATGCCAGATTTACGACCTTTTGTCACAGCCTCAAGTGGTCGGTATGCGAATCCTGAGGTTTGACTCACTAGACGCAGTCACGAGACATGGCTGTCTCTTATACGTGAGTGGCCTCGCGATCTAGTAATAGACATTCGGCTTTCAACCGAGAAGTCCGGGGTTCACCAAAGAGAGTTGTTAAAATCTTTTGGGGAGCAGCGTGGTACATTGGTTAGCGCGTCGGACTTGTGATCCGGCGGTCACGGATTCGATTCCCAACCACGACGCATGTTGTAGCTGCCTTAGGAAAGCGATTTATCCACACGTTCCTCAGTCCACCCTCCTCTAAAATGGGTACCTGGCTATAGGCAGTGCTTGAAATTTGTAGAATATTAGTATTTGAGCGCCTAACAGGCAGCCGTGCTGTAATGATCTGGAATATGAAATGAATTTGCTTTGGTGTGTAAAGTCTTGAGACTGCCTTCGGCGGTGGAAGACTATAATACATATTTTTTTTCATGCCCTTGCATGACAGGTCGGCGTTTAGTCCTTAAGAATAGAGACCTTTAGCACACGCACCGTGTCGCACTACGTGTACGTGAAAATCGGGAAAGCAGATTGAGGAAACTATAAAAATAATGAAACCAGTTTCTAAAAATAGACGCCACAGACGTTCGCGTCATACTCACGCATTGCTGCTTAAAGTCTGTACTGACGCTAAATAAGTACTTGACATAATGTGCAGTGGAAGATCTTTCCAGTAAAGTAGATTGATGCACGTTAACTGCTGTTGCTGCTTTGTAAGTTCAGACGGTTGATAATGGCCTGTAGAAAAACCCATGTTGAGCGCTAGACTTGAAGCATGTCAGTGGATTCGGTGCTATTGTTAACAATGCTCTTTAATTTCATATGACTAACATTATCTTGTTCCATACTGTCGATTTTACCCAGACCTGAAACCGTCCCGAGTGAAGCACGTGTTTGAGAGTGGGTACTGTACGGCCCTAGGCATCACAGACAGGAAAGGAGCCACTGTGATCCTTGACAAACCAGGTGAACAATCAAAACTAATCACCCATAGTTGTCAGTGCTAGACTATTGAATGAGATTGATTACTATCCATAGTAAAATAGAACATTACAACAACAAAAATTCTGTTCCGAAAAATCTCGACATTTGTCGGAATAAAAAATCTCGCGTAAAATAATGTTAATTTCAAATCTTTGTTTTCTTTGATCTATCAATTTATATGTCTGTGAATTTATGGTCGTAAGCAGAAATGTGGGAGAACGAGAGGGAGAGCGAGAGAGAAACTTGATTCTGTCGTAAAAGTGAGTTGTATATCGTACAGAGTAAGTGGTATTTAAGTATGTATGTTTAATGTGTTTTGTGCTTGAGTGTGAACTAAAATTGTCAAGCTACATGCCATTTATTTCAGCACCAAACATTGGTACCAAATTTCCAGTCACCGATAAAAAAAGTATCTTTTCTTTTTTTTTATTCCTTTTTATGTTTTCTTGTTGTTCACCGGTGAAGGCGTTGTGATAACGTAACAGATAGCTAACTCCTTTTGATTGCGTTCGTGACAGCCAATAGGCCTATCTGCTTTTGGTGAAAGGAAAGTATGTACCTACTGATTGGAGATACATTGACATTGTTTGCTACACTCAATGGGAGGAAATTTCTTCTATTGGTGGTTATCATTGTTAATTTGTGTTTCTTTAAGAGAGCTGAATAACACTGCAGACTCAAGTAAACAAATTTAATAAACCAAAACCATAATATAACGTTTAGAAGTTTAAAGGACAACTTTTATATAAGACCTAATAGTCGTAAAACTTCCGTGTACAAATAGCCATTTTAAACTTGCTAGATTTCTGAATACTGTTATAGTCTTCATCTGTTCGATACACTTTTCAACAGGGGAACGACACATGATTTAAGACTGAGTTATCGATAATAGGTCATGACATAGTTGGGTTCATGTTATTACCGATTGGCAAAGTTTAACAGTTTTATAACACAAATCCACCGACAAATTCCGAAATTGAGTTGTCTTGTTTGTCAATCAGCACACTGACTTTGCAATTTCAGGCATTTTTTTCAACTTAAAATGTGTTTTTCTGTCAGCTTTTTTTTGCACATAAAACCCATTTTCTCCTTCATTTTTGCTCGGTGGATTTGAAATTTTGTGTCTGAGTGCCTTTGATTGCAACAAATGAAAAAAAGTTGTCTTATCTATGAATATATACAGAAGTTAAAAAAAAACTGAATAGAAACGGCGCAAAAATCACGTTTTTACCTTTTTCAAACGGCAAATTAAAAAAAAATGTAAAAAAAAAAAAAGAAACAGTTTTCAAATATCCAAAAAGTCCAATTGAATATCATTCAAGGATATTAGCGGTTCTAAGGCGGACAGCAAGTATGAAAGGATTTCAATGAAACCTGAGGAAATGGATAGATATTGAAAATCTTTAAATTTGTGGATAAAAATTCAAGATCGCAGCCGCCATCAATGCACACTTGGTATATTCAGCAGTTTGTTCGTTTTTTTTTCTTCTACGGATCATTTATGCAATCAAATGTAATGTGAGTAAAGACCCATAGCCCAAATTTCAAATTTTCTGAATCGGAAGTCTGTTCAAATCTTGATTCTCTTTCCAGGCTAGATTACTGCAACTCCTTTTCTTACTGGTTTTAATAAATAATCTGCTAATAAAATTCAACATTTTCAAAACAGGGCAGAAAGGCTGATACTAAAGAAAACCCAAATAAAACGTGTTACCTCAATGTTAAATTCCCTCGATCGGCTAACTGTAAAATCTAGAAAAGATGATAAAATCGTCATTCTGTGTTTCAAATGTGTAAACGATAAGGCATCTAAATATCTCAAAGGCCTTATAGTACCGTACATCCCATCCAGGCAGTTGAGATCAACTTATATGAACCTTTTAAAAGTTCTACATGATAAATAAAAAACAGGAGAAGAGAGTCTTCCACGCATATGCCCCCAAAATTTGCTCCCTCTATAACGAATTGCGGGCTAGATCTATAACATAAGAGCGGTTATTTAAAGAGGGTTTCACGAAACTCATATTTGAGATTTCTCAAGGCGGCTAGGATTATCCTGAAGTCTTTTGTTGTCTTTGTCTTTTTCTTGTCTGCGATATGAAGGTAAAGTTTGTATGTAATGAAATGCTATTATCTATTTTGTAAAAATCTGTGCAGCGCTTAGAGACCGTCTGGGGATTGGGCGCTATATAAACACACTGCATTGTTATTAGTATTATTATTATTATTACTATTATTATTATTATTATTATTATTATTATTATTATTATTATTATTATTATTATTATTATTATTATTATCATCATCATTATTATTACTGTTATTATCATTATAATTATTACTGTTATTATACTCTGACCATCCTGAATCGGTTGGTAGCCATCATTTGAGAATAAACCTAAAAATTCGAAAAAAGTATCTTCGATAAAATCCTTTCCGGCTAGAATGAGTAATAGATAATACGCCTTATAAAAAAAAGATCTTGTTTCTCTCTCTAATTCTTTTGATCGTTAACCTGCCTAAAAAGTGAACCCCGATTCCGACTGTTAATAAAAATTGGTAGTAAATGAAAAATGTATTATAAAGAAATGTTATTACAGTTCTCTTTCTTGTTGCTTTTCCAGGAAGCTGGGATACTGACCGTTTTTCTGAACTTGACCTGATTAAGGCTGATGTACTAACGATTGAGAAGCTAATTGCTGTGAGTACACTGCCTAAAGCATGAAATTAAAAAAAAAAAAAAACAACTGTATCCCTCAATATCTCGCAACGTTAAATTAAGAAGCAAGCAGTTTTGGATATACCCACCCCAAGGCAACTACACCGCCACTCCACACGTTTTTTTGACAGAAAAAAAGGAAAAAAAATAGCAGGCAAATTTAGACAAAACCAACAGTTGGAAAACGCATACAAAATGCTTATCCTGCAAATGTCTCCTTTAGTCGGCAGCTTCTCTGGAAGGAATGAAACAGTATGTGATTTACAGAAGGCATACGAGAAAAAACGTCTTTGTCCCGCTAACTAACTAATGTACAGCCTTCTATCTCTCTGTCCAGCTCACTAACTCTATGTACAGCCTTCTATCTCTCTGTCCCGCTCACTACCTAATGTACAGCCTTCTATCTCTCTGTCCCGCTCACTAACTAATGTGCAGCCTTCTATCTCTTTGTCACGCTCACTAACTCTATGTGCAGCGTTCTATTTCTCTGTCCCGCTAATTGACTTTATGTACAGCCTTCTATCTCTCTGTCCCGCTTACTAGCTCTATGTACAGCCTTCTATCTCTCTGTCTCGCTTACTAACTAATGTACAGTCTTCTATATCTTTGTCCCGCACACTACCTCTATGTGCAGCCTACCAATATCTTTGTCCGCTCACTACCTCTATGTGCAGCCTACCAATATCTTTGCCCGCTCACTACCTCTATGTGCACCCTACCAATATCTTTGTCCGCTCACTACCTCTATGTGCAACCTACCAATATCTTTGCCCGCTCACTACCTCTATGTGCATCCTACTATTTCTTTGTCTCGTCCGCTAACCCTATGCTCAGTCTGCTTTCTCTTTTGTTCCTCTATGCCCATTATATCCTTCGTTGCCTTATCACACGGTTAAAACTTTTAAAAATTAATATAAGCTTCAAAAGGTATGACAAAAAAAAGAAATATTTTTCCTCATAGCTTCGCCGTGTAGCCCGTAACTTAATCGCCATTTTGAAAAGGAGTTTGTAGCTGATTTATGTCTTGTTTCCCCCCGCCCCCCCCCCTTCCTCCGTAACTTGTCCAGGAGGAGCGCAACCAGGTGCACGGATTCTGCCTTCTCGTTGATTACTCTGGATTTGGGTTGTCTCACCTTGCACGAACTCCGCCATCTTTCGCCATGAGGCTGTGTCGGTTGTGGCAGGTAAACATTCAGAGGACAGTGGTAGTGTACAGTAGATTGGCAACAACTCTACTACAAGAGAGAAAATACATGATCAAGGAAACTAAGAAAATGAAAAGAAAAAAAAACAGATAAAAAGAGAAAGAAATACAGAGAAAGAAAAACAAAGTAAAAGATAAAAAGTAAAGAAAAGAAAGGAAAAAAAGAATAAAGAAAGAAAGCAGAAGAGGAAGAAAGAAAGAAACAAAAAATGAAAAGAGAGAGAGAGAGAGAGAGAGAGAGAGAGAGAGAGAGAGGGAGAGAAAGAGAGAAAGAAAATAAAAGAGGTTCAAGTGAGATAAATAAACTTTAGTTTTTTATGTCAAATGAAAAAAAACCTTTTGTGTATGGTTATGAGAAGAATAGCATTAAAATAGTCAGAGAGAGAGAGAGAGAGCGAGAGAGAGAGAGAGAGGGAGAGAGAGCGAGAGAGCGAGAGAGAGAGAGGGAGAGAGAGAGAGGGAAAGAGGGGGAAAAAGAAAGACACTCAAACAGAGCCAGAGAGAAAAAAAAGAGAGAGAAATTAACTTCATTTTGTTTTGAGGAAGAAAGAATTTATGAGTCCAGAAAAGAAGTTTTCGAACAAAGTTGTAGATAACAAATATGTAAGAAAACCACGTAAATGATATGAGCACAAAATATGGATACTTTGTTTCATAAATCAGTTTTTTTATATTAATACGATCCTTTGTTACCTTCTTTTGTAGGATGTGTTTCCAGCTAGACTGAAAGCCGTGCACATAGTGAACGAGCCATCTAGCTTCGGTAACATCTTTGCCTTGTTTAAACCGTTTCTCAAGCAGAAGTTGCTTTCAAGGGTAAGTCTATAATCGAACTAAGGTTATTAATAATATATACATTTAACCCTTTGTTGCATTGTTTCCACCACAGTCGACACGTTTTTTGAGGAGTAGCATAAATAACCCTTTACGAAAATAAATAGTTTTGTTTCACAAGTGCAATCTTGTGATACCATTTTTTACCTCTGGCAAGCAAGAGGAGCCTACTCATCCATTTTAATATCAACCATCTGCCTACTACTTTCAAAAGCTAGATTGCTTAAATGAAAACCTATCTTCAACTTCATGTCGTCCACTCAGATGAACACAAAGTGTCACAAATCAGCAGCTTGAGTTCATGGCGTCCACTCAAGAGGACAAACTAACCCCTTCGCAATGACGGAATATCAAAAAAATTTACGTTATAACTAGATTTCTTATACTGAAATGAACTTACACAGCAAGTTTTATCCATATTCCAACATTTCTCTGGTCTCATGCAACAAAGGGATAAAGCGTCAGTGAAGTCATTGGGTTACATTGGTTTACATATAAACAAATCTTAAACACTACTTTCATTCATACACATAAGTTTTTAAATGCCGTTTTTCAGGGACCTAAGTAACCTTCTTCATTCATTAAGGGTTTTTTTCAATAATGAGAAGGTAGATGAAATGTGAAATTAACAAAAATTTATTGTGCCAACAGTTTGCAGCAATTATGTTGTGCTTTCGAGTTTTAACAAAGAGCCTATTTAACAACAAACTTGCGAGCAAATAAGGGGCAATAGTTAATTAGGAAAGGAAAAATATGGTAAAATATGGAAACATAGCTTGGCAAAAAATTATTATTGGAGAGGTTGTCTACTTTTTTCCAAGCCATTTTCGAATATTTTCATCATTTTCTTCTTTCAATTAGGAAATGTAGTAATACTTACTCAAAGGACATGAAACTTGGCAAGAGTAATATTTTTTTTATAGTCTATGGCCAGAGCATGCAATTAATTTTTAATTCTATTACTTCTAGCGTGACGTATCAGCTGCTCTGCCGACTAGCCCCAACTCTTCCCTTGATGTCTTTAGATCTGATTCTTTTACCCCGACATATAGCTAACTCTCTGTCTAAACGACTGAGACCGCCGTAGGCTCCAGGTCCTTTAGACAGCCGCACGTTAGAGCTTCCGTGTTTGTAGGTCTTTCAGACAGCCGTAAGTGAGAGCTTCCCTGTTTGCAGGTCCTTCAGACAGCCGCACGTTAAAGCTTCCATACACTGCAGATTTTTCAGACAGCCGCACGTTGGAGTCTCCGTGTTTCCAGGGTTGTGTTGGGTTATCCTTTATCTCTTCGGTTCAAAAGGCAGCACTGAAGTATGTGTTACGCAGCCACAGTTCCATCGACATTTGCACACTGTGCAGTGTTTTAGTTTTAAAACTTTTGTGGCTGTGGTGTTTTCGTCTGTTGTGGTCTGCGGTTAGTCTAAAAATGACGACTCGTTTTCCAATCAAAATGTCTAACCTCATTTATCACCAGATCAAATTCCACGGTAGCAAGTATTCTACACTTCATGAAGATATTGACCCAGCTCTTCTGCCAGAAGCCTATGGAGGGACGGGCGCTGATGTAACTTCCGCGGTATGTCGTCTTCCATCATCTTTAGAATAACATAGCGCCTGCCAGTTGCAGTGATCTGATCAAAACGTGTTTTTTTTTATTTCAAAGTAAAGTAATCGTGTTTCCAGCTACCTATATTTAATTAAAACAAATGAAAATGTCAAGTTTATTTATTATGTTTTTAAAAACGTATTTTATTGGTCTCGCCACTTGTCTAAATGAGTCGTATGTCGGTAAATTGAATTTGGAGAAATGTTTTTAATAATAGATTTATTTCCCCCTTTCTCTATATTAGAAATATAAAGAACTTTGAATACTTTCCCAAATACAGTAATTGTAATAATTTCATGCAGGGAATCCGAGAAACGTATATTGTTGAGTCTGTCAAAGCCTTGCTATGAGAAAATTGCGACATCCGCATCATTTGTTACTGGTTGCAAGACATTTATTTAGTACTACAAAACAAAATTTTTATAAAATTCGAGATAACACAAAGAACAAAAAAGAAGAAACTGTCTTTTGAGCATTTAACATTTTGGTGAGTATATATATCTAATGAAACGCGATTCTTCTCAAGATGTTTTAATAATATTACATTTAATAAATACAGCGTCTTTTCAGCAACTAAAACGCATAATATTGGGCCTCAACTGATGTTGGCAGTTGTTAGATGCTTGTTTTATCAAAATATTATAAAGAAAAAAATGTATTTCAGTAGATGTCTCATGAAAGCGCGGTTTGTCTTACTTTTGTTTTACTACACCCATTATTAACAAGTTTAAACTTCTTTATTTTTCAATACCAATGAAGGTTAAAGAGTTTTGCCTTGATATCTTTACAAATTATGTTTGATATCATTTACAGAACACATCAGTGGAAAACAAGATTTTGCGCTAAAAGAAAAAAAACATTTATCAGATTACAGAGTTGGTTTTAGCACTGTAAAGATATGTGTGAGAGGGAGAGAGAGAGGGAGAGAGAGAGGGAGG
>BMAT01010532.1:569448-584633 GCA_019649035.1 Elysia marginata | reverse complement strand
AAAGCAGTCGTGAGCGAAGAAATAAATATGTAAAAGGCAGAAAAGGTTTAAAATGAAGAAACAAAGAAAGAAAGAAAGAAAGAAAGAAAGAAGGGAACTGGCCGGAGTAGACAGGGTCTCAAGTCTCAACCTTTCCTCCTCTCCCAGACTGAGTGCAAACTGTGCATGCAATATGTGTGTGAAAGATAAGCGTTCCCCGCCGTTACATAGGAACTTTGCGATAAGCCTTATCAAACAATTTTATAGCGCAATTCACTCCCCATTAACTTAAGTCCCGTACGAGACAGACGGAGGAAGCAAGGAAGAAAAAAAAATTAAATTTACATGGATTAATTTGGAGTGAGTAATGAAGAAAAATTGGAGAGCCAAGTAGGTCTGAACTGTAAGAACTTTGCCGCGAGATTTCTATACCACTGAAGGTTGTGAACCGAAAAAGAAAACAAACAAAAAAAAAAGAAATATAAACCTTAAATTTTGTTTTATAGCGAACATTGAGCTACAAATTTCTTGTAATTCCCACGACTTCAAGCTAGGACACAGACAAACCAAACAAATTGAGAGAAATGTTTTATGCCTGAGACATTCGAAAAATGGCAGTTTAATTTCCTTATGTCACTTGTTAATTTAATGAAAGGTCTGACCTCGTTTGCCGTTCACGAAAAATGCTTTAAAAACGTTTTGATGCTGGTAGAAGTTATTAATTTATTCAATCTTTTAGTGTAGCAATGTTAAATGAGGACGTATTCGAAAAAAATATAGCTGTCTCCTAAAAAAAAAGGCATTAAATCTGATTAAAAAAAAAGAGTTAACAATTATCATAGGTTTCGAAACCAATGTATAACCTAACAGAATGATATTATACAATTATCATAATGCCTTTAAAACTATTACGGCTTCCGGACGAAAAATATTTTGATAATTATGAAAAAAAAATAATAGATAAAAATATTCATGTCTATGTGTCTCCTTTCTTACCAGTTTCATCCAGATTTTATCTTTTGTTCTATCTACTATTTCTTCTGATCATGTAAGACATCACACCTAAACTTTCACCCCCTTCGTCTTTTCCGCTCTATCATTTTCCCACATCTGTTCTCAACATACTTACTCCTATTCTATCAGTCATTCCAGAGTTGTTTTTTTCCGTTCACCAACCCGTTTCTCCCTTTTTTGTGTCTACTAAATCTAACATGTTTGCTTCTCTTTCTTTCTTCCCCGGCAATTTAGACCCATCTTCCCTTTTTTATCTTCTTCATGATCATCTAAATCCAAGTCTGGATTTTAGATCTTGAGGGGGCCTGAGTACTCTATCAAGGAAAGATCCTATTTTCTCTGTTCTACTTCTTCACCTTAATCTAGATCTATACTCTATTTTTAGTAAAGCCCCAACTTGCCACTGATAATTACTGGCTCTGTGGCCTAACGAAAAAGACACTCGCTCAGAGATCGGGAGGTACGGGTTCGACCCCGGGCCGAGTCAAACCAGAGACTTTAAAATTGGTATTAGTAGCTGATCCGCCTAGTGTCTGGCATTATGGAATTAGTTCTAATTCTGGTCGGCCCGGTGTCAGGATAAAGTGACTGGGTGTGGTGTATGCAGCGCTCCGTACATCACAGTGTGGCAGCACGCTTTCAATTGTCCCAAGCGCCGTCTCTGATATAACCTTGTAATTAAAAAGAGACGTTAAAATTCAAACAACCAACCAACCAACCAGCCACTGATAATTAAAAAACAAAATGTTTTGATTCTGTTAACCACTTTTATTAGGTATAACCTTTCATATGAAGTTTAGACTCTAGAGACATCGAACAATTTTTTGAAAATCTCTTTCATTAACTTCTTTTCTCACACCATATTTCAGTTAAAAACATTATGACCATGCACGGTGCACAACCAATTCGAGAACTTCCTCTTTGAAATCGTAACAGAAGTACATTTCAGAATTATTTACTTAAAAAGACTTTCTTTTCTACGCTTTGAGTAGTTTTAATGTTTTTGCTTTGAAATCTTCATTCATTGTTTTGAAAAAAATTTGTTATGCCCACTGCAACCTTTAAAGCGGTTAAAAACTTTTAGCCTATAGATAATGAATGCATTTGAGTGATGAGGAAAACACTAACTGCTAAACGCTCGTCAATCTTTTAAGGACTAAGTTTCCAAATTAATATCTGTCGTAGATTTTATACTGAAGGCAATCTCCAAATCTTTCCAAAATTCGTTGATAAAGATGATCTCGTCAGAAATGGAGAAGAGAGCTTCGCATGTATGTAGCGAAGATTTGATTTTCTTAAAAAAAAGTACTAGATCGATCTCTGACCTTAGAATCAAGCGAAAAATCTTTGAATGTAAACATTTGAAAAGATACCTACACTGCTGGACATTCAGGCATGTCTACAGGTAAAGTTTAGAAAAAAAGCTCAGAAGATAAAAAAAGCAACTTATGATAGCGCAAACAGTTATAATATCATATACATTTTTTTTTCATTCATAGAATCACCTAGGTCTACCCTTATCAAAAAAATTGTCGGGACAGTTAATTTTAATGTAGAAAAATGTTTAGTAAGAATAACGCGCTATAAATCTTACTTTTAGTGTAATCTAGATTTAGAAACCATCTTTAGTGTAGATCGAGTCTATACTAGCCAAAAACTATTCTCTAATTAGGCCGATAAAGGGAAAGCAAGATATTGAACGCTAAGGCCTTGAATTATTTGCATATAATATTCTTTTAAGGTTCACCAGTAAAATTCCTAAGATTTCGTGAGTATACGTAGAATAGAGACCTTTAGCACACGCACCGTGTCGCACTACGCGTACGTGAAAATCGGGAAAGCAGATTGAGGAAACTATAAAAATAATGAAACCAGTTTCTAAAAATAGACGCCACAGACGTTCGCGTCATACTCACGTGTTGCTGCTTAAAGTCTGTAATGTGAAAGATTGGGCTTGATATGGATCTAGATCTATAACCATTTATATCCTGGATGTAAAATTTGCTAAGTCTATTATCTACGTAATTTTCGTTGTTTCTGTTCACCTGTCATTACTGGTTCTGACCTAAATATGCGTCACAACTTGAGAAACACCAACCTCTTCCAGCTTCCTCCTTGCAGATTGCGCACCCATTTGTGTGGTAAGATACAGAAAAATGAGCATCTTAATAAAAAGCTCTTTAAAGCACTTTTCACTTTCAATTCCGCACCAGTAGGTAGAGTAAGAATCATTGGCTACTCTCGAGCTAGGCTATAGATTCTTTAAGATTTTATGTGGACTTACATTGCCAGAGTTTTGTTTTAGAATATAAATATTGGTAATGAGACTAGAGCACAAAATTATCGTTCTTGCCTGAAAGCAATTGACTACATTCAAAGAGGGAGTTTGCAAACAGAACGATAATTTCCTGTTTAAAATCATTCCCAATACATGTACGAACTTCTTAAAACATTACTTTTTTAATACCGCATGAATAAAACCGGCGCCTCATATTTCACAAGGGTATACTTGCCAACCGAATTTTAAAAAATGACATAAACGAGCTCTTAAATTAGTATCGCCTTATATCAGATCACCTTGGATTTCGTCAAGGGTATCAATCCTGCGCCATTGGTGATTCATTTTGTAGCAGAACGGAAAATTAGGAATGGGAATTCAACAAATGGATCGGTACTCTCATCGAGTCAATCCCTCTGGCATTTGATCATAAGTTCTAGTATATCATCCCGAATCATTTGCGTACTTCTTGTTGGGAAATATTTTTAGAACAATATCAAATTATGAAAATAAAATGATGTTGCCTGTTGCTTCGATAAACTGCCTCTATAATTTACGCAATAGATCTTTATCAATGATGCATGTTTGCTCTATTCTTTACGATAAAGCGTTATTTCTTTTCCATACAAATGAGAAACTAATGTGAAATGACCCTTAAACCTAGGACTGGTTAAAAACGAGAGTAATAATATTGTAATTTCTTCCTGAAGAGGAAAGCTGTTCTTTTTTTTCTCTGATTTCGTTCTGTCTTGTAATAGACCAGGACTGAAGCTCCCTGCCCACATGATCATAGATTCTTTCTATCATGACCAGTGCTGAGTGTCAACCAAAGTTTTTGTAAATTACAACGATCTAAAAACGTTAGATCATACCACATTATTGCAAAGGCCAAATAGGATTATTATCGTTTAAACGCCCGAAAAAAAATTCATAGAAAATTAAAACTAACAAAAAAAATATTTAAGAGACACTAATTCACCATTATAGAAACAAAAATCAATCAAAATCATATTTAAGAGACACCAATTCACCATGGACATTATTTTGAAATCTATTTAACGATAATGTATTTTTAGTCTTATGCCTATATTGTAAGGTATTCTACATTTTAAAAGTTCTCTGGATAAAACAATATTCTCTGATGTTTCTTTTGCACTACTCGTAAAAATCTTCAAATCATCTATCTCCTCTTGTAAATGTAGTGTTAGAATATGTAAAAAAAATCTGATGCCTTCGAGTCATCATATTGGTGAATACTTTCACATGACTGAATTTTATCGCCTGACATTCGTCTATACTTGAGACTTGGCAACTGCAGGTTTTTTAATCTATCCGCATACGACATTTCCGAAATTCCTGTAATAACACATTGCGGTCTAATTCATTTAAAAAAACATTGACTTATCATGCTAGTTTTTTTTTAATCGAGTTAGGACTAATAATGCCAACGGTGAAAAAAAACCTTCATTGCGTTGAGGACCGGACTTTGTGTCAGGGCAACATAATATTCAGTGTCCGAATATTTATACCAGTCTTTTTACATGACACGGTTGCCACACTAAGACTAAGGTTTGGTGAAGGACCGGCGAAACGACCCTGGTACATGTACAGGTTTCACTTAAAGTGACACAACCATGTAAAAGGGTCTAGGTGACACTTTATAGGGCTGTTTCATGAATTTTGAACAATGCCGTGGGTTTCTAGGCTTAGATTCACTCACTCACTCACTCACTCACTCACTCAGTCCCTCGACCTGTGGGGTCGTCGGGGGGATCTGAGGGCAGAAGAATCAGTTTTCTGTCGCCATGTATCTCTGTCTGAGGCTGACCTGACCAGTTCATACATTGCCATTCCGGTCCATTCCTTGATGTTATCACACCAAGCCTTCTTTTGTCGTCCTCGTCTGCCCTTGCCTTCCACTGTGCCCTGGAGAATTGTCTTGGAAAGGATGTCGTGTCTGGTGACATGTCCAAACCAAGCCAATTTCCGCCGTTTCACTGTCGCCAGTAAAGGTTCTTGCGGGCCAACATATGCAACGACTAATTCGCGGATAGATTCAGCACTAGAGTAATTCGAATAAACTATCTCGCCCACAGAAGAGTTCGCTGGAGAGCCCACTTTTCGAAATTTACACACAAGAGAAGTTAGTCCTGAAGCAGCCCTATAGTCTCAAAGCCTTCGGTCCAGAAACCGTACGTAAATTTTCTATAGTATAGGCCTACGCGTCATGTAAAACAACCATCCAGCTTCTCAGTGGCGGGTGCTAAGAGCGAATAAAGGAGAGACGGGTTTAAACTTGGTAGATTGGTCTCGCATTCTGTCGAAAGAATAAGTCGTAAGTCGAAAAAATTAGTTTAGAGATATAGGCTTTTAAAGTTTAGTGGGTGTTCAAAAGTCACATTTTTTGTTTTAGATATGGACCCTAAACATTTCTAAACAGTTTTCACTTTTAAATGATGCTATTTCATTTTTAGGTATTTAGTTTTAATTGGTATGGTTGCTAAGGCTTCAACACCTTTATAGTCATCTGAACTTTAAATGCTATTTTCTCACCTTTTTGAAATTTCATAAGTCCTAACCCTGCTCACTTCAAACGGCTATAACGTCATACAGAAGCATGATAGAGCTTTCTATTTGTTGTGTTTGAAAGAAGAGAAAACTAGCTTTTCCTTAATACCAATATCTGACTACCAATATCCACTTAAGACTCATTTGGACTGGTTGCAATTTTTTTGGTCTGGTTTCTCTGCCTAAACTATGCTTATTTGGAGCCTTCCTTTATTTAGCAAAATAATAGATATCTGTGAATTTTAATGTTTTACTCTTTCACGTTCATTTGCCAAGATGGGTAAATTATTAAAAACTCGAACTGTTTGAAGTGAAAATCTTAAATAGGCCTATGTGGCATGATATCAGACTAAAAAAGTTAAAAATCAAACCCGAAAGACGATCCTTTATTTAAGCAATCTACGAAAAATTCAGAATGTTCTTTGAGCCACACCCCACAATGACTCTTACATGTTAGCCATCCTTCGATACCTTTGATAAGAACAGGCCAGACTTATGCCATTGCAACATAATTATTTATATCCTCAATCACCTTTGGAAAGGATAGAGGTGCAGAACCACACGAGGATACGAACATAATATCATAAAGAAATAGTGCACCTAGTTTATTATTAATGTTTTGTAGCTAGCCGACATAATACGTGGGCATCGGTGGTCTAGTGGTAGAATACTCGCCTGCCACGCGGGTGACCCGGGTTCGATTCCCGGCCGTTGCACTGAGATTTTTTTTCTGTCACCCTTACATAACTCTTTCAACCCCCCCCCCTCCCCACACACACGCACACCAACTTGATTTACATTTAGCTTTGACAATTTCCTATTTTTTACCAAGCCTTCAGTACAATTCGTTTCATGTTGATTACTTTTTGGCCTTTTCATATTTATTTAACATCCCTCCCCTCTCTCAAGCACTGAATGGGCGTTCCTATGAGTTTGTATAATTTCTTTGATTCTGCTGAACGTGCTAGTTCGTAAAATGTCTTTGAGAAATCCTTGATTGTGATGAACAGAAGTGTGTGAAATTCTATATTAAAATCCAAATTCTTGAATTTTACAGCATATTAATACCTTAACTGGGACCCCATTCGTTGAAGTGCTTTTTTTAAATTTCAAAACAATGTTCAATGACTTACAGCCTCGAAAGAAAGTTCTGAAAAGGGGAAAAAACTTTTCAGACTACATTTTTAAAAATCAATAAAAATTAACATAAATTTACGAAGCACTCTCCACAAAATATCCCTTGAAATGTTAGGCAGAGTTGAAGTAGAAAAGAGCAGTCAATTAACTTTTAAAAGATATTTTCTCAAATTGAATTTTTACTTTTCCTTGTACTAAGTAAATCTGGTTCTGCTCCATGCTTGGTTGGTTGTTTGAACTTTTAACATTCAAGTCAACTTCGAGGTTATATCAGAGACGGCGCTGTGGACAATTGAAAGCATGCTGTCAAACTGTGATGTAAAAAGCGCTTGCGTACACCACACCCAGTTACATTATCCTGACACCGGGCCGACCAGACTTAACACTAAACCCTTAATGCCAGACACTAGGCGGATTTTAAAGTCCTTGGTTCGACTCAGCCGGGGATCAAACCTCGCACCTCCCGAGTGTCCTCTTAGCGTCGTAGCGAGTGTCTGACCGCTAGGAAACAGAGCCGGTTTGTTTTATGCACCGTTTTGGTCAAAACACAGTAACTAGATCTAAGTCGTGAATCTGAAGATTGAGCATGTAACATTCACGATTCTGTATCGTCCTTGACAGGCTGTGATCATTTTATCTTTTGAGAATTTTCAGCATTTGCCGACACCACTATGCCCGGGACAAACGAAAAGCAGTATCTGCAGTGTAAACCATATGTGAGATACTGCATTTCTTTTGTCCACGGCAGCACAATCAGAAATGGTAACATTAAAAAAGAGAAAAAGGCTAAGATGGTAACCTACCGAACCAGTACAGGGCAGTTATAGGTGATAATTTATAGTTTGAAATAAAGTAAATTGATTTAGGCTCGTAAAGACCTTCTAAAGAGCAGGTTTTTTTCCTTTGTTTTGTATTTCTTTAAATTTCGATTCACCATATCAGAAGAAATACAAACCATACTCTACCCAAAAAGTATGAACGGGTATTTTCACTGCAATCGTTTGTATTCCATTTCTTTTTTTTCTGCTTGACTTTGCTGCTTTTTATTTTGTTGTTGATTCTGTATTTTGTCATTTTATCTTGGTCAATTTCCCCCTAATGAAATAGAACTAATTTAACGTTCTAAGCAGGAAATTTAGTTTATTTTTACAAGATCCCGCCCAGCTGAGTTTTCAAAACCTTTAAAACCTGCATGTTATAAAGGCGGTTAGGAGTGTTAAAACGACGAAACAAAGAAATGCGGGGATCGCGACATAATCACTCTTGCTACTTGCAATAAACTAGAATAACATGACCATCAGGTAAACCTTTCTGCGGTATTCATTATCATCATCATCATCATCATCATCATCATCATCATCATCATCATGATCATGATCATCATCATCATCATCATCATCATCATCATCATCATCATCATCATCACCATCAACATAAACTACAATAACGTATATGTAACTATTAGGTAAAAATTTTCCAGCATCGATCATCATCATCATCATCATTATCATCATTACCATCATGAGCATCACTACCAAAACCATCATCATCATCATTCCAAAAAAAATAATCATCAACATCATTATCCTCACTGCTATTTTTATCGTTTTAAATTAAAATTTGTTGAAATTAGAATACGAAAAAAAAAAAAGATTTACACAACAGAAATTAGTGCAGGTGAACGAGTTAATAATCAATAGCAACAAAAGTTCGAAGTGCCACTCTTGAAACGTTCGATTTGATGTGCCAATAAAAAAAAGGGCAAAAGGGCATGATAGGGTTAATCAGCGAGGCTGTCTAAACCCAGACAGTAAACAAAAAATACACACCTGTGATACCTGATAGCATAATGACCCATATCAGTGCAGCATTCTTGACCTGTTTCACAGTTCGGACCACCAGCAGCGAGACGGAATATAGAAAAAAAAAAACAAAAAAAAAAAAAAACAACTAATCACCAATGAAATGAGCAACATGTAAATGAGTCAACTGGGTATGCAACTTACGCAGGCTCAGAGTACAAAAATTCCATTTGCAACTAAAATCTATTGCAGTTGGGGACCTTTAGACTCTATGGGCAGAAAAATTAAGAACATGACACGGCTTTGTGTTCAACTTTCATTTTTTCATAGACTGAGGGCAAAAGAGGCAAATTTTATGTTGGCCAGA
This sequence comes from Elysia marginata, assembly GCA_019649035.1. Taxonomy (NCBI): domain Eukaryota; kingdom Metazoa; phylum Mollusca; class Gastropoda; family Plakobranchidae; genus Elysia; species Elysia marginata. Next base: position 575,488 of record BMAT01010532.1, on the reverse strand, counting down.
GGAGTTTTAATTGAATGCCTTTTAATTGAGTTTTTTTTTCTCTTTAAAACTTTTTAAAGGGTAAAAAGTTTGAGGTGTTATTTTGAAGTTCTACAACGCATAGAATCTTTTATTTTATCTTTACGACAAAGCTCTGACTTAGGCCTGATCATGTTTTGGAAAATATAACGAGTAGCTTTAGATACAAGAAAAAAAAAAAAGCGTGTGATTGTAATTTTTTTTTTACTCAGAATGGAAAAATAGAGGTTATGATTGACAAATTTGACGTATTTTCGAAGCAGTTTTGTTAATTCACATCCGCGCATTTATTTTACGTTTCCGTTGTTTTATTACCGGAAGTGCGAGAGCAGATGAAATAGGGAAGACAAACAAAACAGAAAGACAAAGACGAGGGATCGGGGTGCATAAAGCGACTGGTAGGCTACCTAAGTCGTTTGGAGAATTCCAATTGAAAAAAAAAGACCAGAGTAGCAATAAATGAAAAGATTGATTTTTACTAGAACTTAGATGTAGAGAACCCTACATCATGACAACCTGAGAAATTATCTACTCTATGCTTATCAGTTCTAACTTACTAGATCTAGTGAAGTGTATTTTTCCAAAAAATGTTAAAATCTAAATTTGGTAAGATTAGGTTGTTTGAATTTTAACGTCTCTTTTCATCTACAAGGTAATATCAGAGACCGCGCTTGTGACAATTGAAAGCGTGCTGCCGTACTGTGATGTAAGAAGCGCTTGCATACACCACACCCAGTCACATTATCCTGACACGGGGCCTACCAGACTTAGCACTGAATCCATAATCCACTAGGCGGATCAGCTGCTCATACCAATTTTAAAGTCCTTGGTTTGACTCGGTCGGAGATCGAACCACGCATCACCCGATCTCTGAGCGAGTGTCTTACCGCTAGCCCACAGAGCCGGTCAATCTAAATTTGAGAAGTCTCTATCAACACTAGAGATACTCATCTGAACAGTCTATTACTACCTTGGCCTTGTTGCGTGATGCATTGTTGCCTAAGTAAATAAAGGCCACATTTGAATTTATCAAACATTTTATATTGTTGTTTGTATCTACCTTTGACAAGTTAAAATATCATCGCCCTTGCTTCGGCAATAATTATGAAATAGATCGTGCAGCCTTGTCCATGCTCTTTAAAGTTTATCTTTTGCACCTCATCTGTCATTTTTATACATTTGCCGAGATTAATATCGAAATGTGAGTCTATGTTTAGTGGTTTTTTTTTTAATTTCATAGCAAAAGATAACTTCGAATGGTCAGCGCACCTCAAGAAATAGGGCTTCTGTTAAAAGTTTAATTTTGTACGTCAGATATACTGGCATTGAGCGATCAGGAGTCCTAAAAAATACAAGAATATTGGGCTTCTTGTGCTGTAACTATCATGGTGAAGAGGCTAATAATAATGACGATAATAATGATAAGGGTACAATTGATTTATAAGTAAGACTGATAATTTTAACAGTAAATAATATTTTGCTTAATATTTATAATTTTTTTCATTTACTATTGTTATCACTATACTTTTTATTTTACTATTTTATTATCAAGATAATGATTATGATAATGATCAGAGGAATAGAGAAGGAGGGTAAAATGATAATAAATTTTTCGACACGTATAACTATGATTCTTATGGTGATGTTGACGATCATGATGATGTTGATGATGATGATGATGATGATGATGATGATGATGGTGACGATGATGGTGAAGATGATGATGATGATGATGGTGATGATGATTATGGTGATGTTGATGATTCTAGAAGTCATGACGATGTTTACAATTGTTACTTTTATTGCTGCTGTTATTAGTAATTGTACATCTACATTGGCTTCCTGTAGACGCTAGGATTAAATTTAATTTAGGTTTACTTTGTCACAAAGTTCTACAAAACAAATCACCATTGTACATGTCATCTAGGATTAGCGTTTACAAACCATCTCGCACATTGCGCAGTAGCAGTAAAGATTCGTTAGTTGTACCTACAGTGAAAACTAAGACCTATGGAGAAAAATCGTTTTCAAATGTACCTCCTCACGTTTGGAACTCGCTTCCTCTGCCCATTCGACAGATCAAGGACTCACAGGAGTTCAAGTCTGCGTTAAAAACGCACCTATTCCAAATGTACCTAACTTAATTTTGTTCTGTGAATATGTATTGAAAAGATGTCAATGTCATTGTTGTCTAATGCGCTTTGAGCTTTTTTTAAAAGCGCTATATAAATGTTCTTCGTTTATTTTATTTTATTTTAATTTTTTCATTGCCATATTGTCATTTATATAATTAATGTTACCACCATTATTAGATTGATAGGATCATCGATCAATAACAACTATTTTTTTCTAATCACATGATCTTAGTCTACTTAACTTTTTGGCAATAAAATTTTGACCATTTGGTGCGATTAATCTATTCGTTCGGTCGTTTGCTGTTGACGAAGAACAATCTCATAGAAAAAGACAAGTGTATTGTTTGTTATGTTATCAGTGAAAGAGGCCGTTCATCAGCCACGATGGTAGCTCTAAGATAACGCTAAGGGCTATCTCAAGCACTCTTTGCCACTCTCTGGGTTTCTCTGGGGCTCTCCAAGGCCTAGGGTTTAAACTTTAAGGGCTATATAAGAATTGGTTGAGTATCGGATGTAAGGCCAAGCAACCAGAATTCTAAGCATATCTCATAATTTAGTCTATTACTGATCTATCTCAACCTGTTTTTTTTTTCATTACAAACACAATGAAAGGATACCTCTAAGTAAACTAAGTGTGTTTGTATAGACAAGGTAAGAAGAAAATGACGAGGAAAATTTGTTTGTTTCAACTACATTTATCCTTTTTGTGAAATTTTTCTTCGTAACTCAGCGTGACTGTGTTGCCACAAGAGCGGCGCCACTAATGCTGTGGATGACCAGTACATTTGAAAGTCACTTTTAACCCATACGCTGGGTGTTGCAGGCGCATATCCCAAATTCAAGCATTTGCCTGTAGCTGGGTACCCATTTTAAATGTGGATGGACTGGGAAAAGTTAGGGCAGTATGCTTTCTCAAGATAAATGCAACATGGCATGGTCGGGAATCGAACCCGTGACCAATCGATCACGAGTCCGACACGCAAGTTACTCTGCCTCTCTGCCCCAATTATTTGTGTGCTAAGGTTGGAGATTTGCGCTTGTTTGTGAAGACAGTTCGCATAAAGCCAGATGGAAAGTAACAGTGTTTTTTAGCAAACGTAAAAGCAGCAATGAAGCCTTTTGGCCTTTTTGTAACGACGGAAAAGAGAACCTTTTGTATCAACACTCGTTCTAAGGCTATAAACACTTATTCTACAAAAAATAACAACGCCATAATGTTTATTGGTTTTAGGCGCTTAAGGTTTCAACAGTCAGTGGCGAAAGAGAAATCAAAAGTGTTGACATCGATTTCTTGTGTACATAAAAAATAGTTGAGCACTGTATTTCATGACATAGAAAACCTAGAATCTAAACAAATAGATAGATAGATAGATAGATAGATAGATAGATAGATAGATAGATAGATGTATAGATAGATAGATGGATAGGTAGATAGATAGACAGAGTGAGAGACAGACAGACAGACAAACAGAAAGAATTGTGAAATGTGAATAGAATTTAAAGAGATAGGTAGACAACTGGATATAACTAAACAGAGGTACATGCAGGAAATATTAAATCATAAAGTTAAACATATTTAACAGAAGTCCAACAAAAATATGAGAAAAAACGGAGAGGGTGGAGAGAAAGAGACAAATGACTTAGTGAATGTTGGTGAGAGAAAAAAATAGCTAATATAGCAGGTAAGTAAAAGGAAAGGTAGCTCTAGTACTAAACACAGGTCATCACTAAGCATACATACAAAATTTAAAATAATCAAAAAGAAAATTTGGCAATGCGTTGCGATTTTCCACTTGAATCCACTGCAGAATGTTGAAGTAGTGCAACATGAATGGACTAGACAACACGCCCATCAGCGATAATTTATTGTGTTGGGCAGAGATTGTGTTATCTCTTCGATGAAGAGAGGCGCCTTGTAGTGTGATATTGATGAGCGTGAACATTTTGACAATTATTGAAGCTCAACTAGGAAGTTTCCTCCGTTATCACTGCTACAGAAGGGCTCCTGTCTTGTTCTTCTTATCAACCCACACACCTGAAACAGATGTTATGAACTGCTAAAATGATTTAAAAAAAAGAAAAATCAGGTTATTGGTCAGATAATTATACTGTAGAGTTTGAATACTATTTAATCAATACTAATACAATATTGAAATGCCTATTATAAACTCGAGAGCTCTCTTGGCACAAGATGACATAGAGAGTTACTTTAAAGGTAAAGAAAACTTCATGTGAATTGCCATCGACAAAATGTTCATCTTAAAAAAATATATGGCTTATAGTCTCCCACTGCCGGAGGAAGTCTCAAGACTTTACATATTTCCCCCAGCAGGCCAATACACACCAAAGCAAATTCAACTAGTATTTCAGAGCATTACACCACGGCTGCCTATTAGGCGCTCTGATACTAACCATCTACAAATTTCAAGCACTGCCTATAGCCAGGTACTCATTTTACAGATGGGTGGACTGAGGAAAGTGTTGAAAAATTGCTTTCCTAAGGCAGTTACAATATGCGTCGTAGTTGGGAATCGAACCCGCGACCTCTGGATCACAAGTCCGACGCGCTAACCACTGAGCCACGCTGCTCCAGTATGATTCGAACGCACAACTAACAGTCGCTTCGGCTTTCACTGCCTAGTCACCCGTAGAAACATTTGAACTGCTCAAGTGTAATTCGAACCCTCAACTAACGGTCGCTTCGGCTTTTACTGCCTCGTTACTCGTAGGAACACTACATCTATTAGGTCGCGGGACTTTATTTATTTTATTTTTTTTATACATGTTTCAGTAAAAAAAAACCTTTCGGGAAATTTGGCTTCGTTACGCAGCATAACTGTTTCGCCACAGAGCAGTGCCACCATGCCCATGCCCTAGCGGACCAGTACATTAATTTGAAGGCCACTTTAACCCATATGCAGGGTGTTGCAGGCACAAATCACAAATTCACGAATTGCTTGTTGCTGGGTACCCATTTTACAGGTGGTTGGACTGGGGAAAATTAGGGTAAATTGCTTTCCCGAGGCAATTGAAACATGATATGGTCGGAAATCGAACCCGTAACCTCTGGATCTCGAGTCCAACGCGCTAACCACTCTGCCACGCTGCCTCTTTACTGAAACGTCTTGCCTCTTTCAGCTCGGCTTCGAAACTAAGCAATCCAAAAGTATATAATTATACACGAAATGAAAGTTTACGATGTCTGAAATGTAAAGCCACCTAATTTCTTGAAAACCGGCTCTGTGGCCTAGCGCTAAGACACTCGCTCAGATTCGGGAGGAGTGTGGTTCGATCCCCGGCCGAGTCAAACCAAGAACTCTAAAGTTGGTATTAGCAGCTGATCCGCCTAGTGTCTTGCATTATGGATTTAGTGTTAAGTCTGGTTGGCCCGGTGTTAGAATAATGTGACTGGGTGTGGTGTACGCAAGCGCTCCTTAAATTACAGTGTAGCAGCACGCTTTCATGTGCCCACAGCGCCGTCTCTGATATAACCTCAAAGTTGACTGGGACGTTAAAAGTCAAACAACCAACCAACCAACTTATTCCTTGTAGGTAAATTTTATATCTGTCAACGACTGTGCGCCCAAGGTGAGAGAGTTGTTCAGACACGTCGGCAAAAAAACTATTTGGTTTTCCTATCAATCACCTCTACACCGAACAACAACTACAGCTTCATGGTCATCAGTGTAATAATTCCATTTTAGCTTTCTTTTAAACTTGTGACATGTAAAAAGCTTCGATCGGCTGAAGCCTGGGCTATAAGGAGAACTAGGTAGGATGTCCTGGAACCTCATTCCAACTAGTGCATGTTGAGTCTTTCGACTTGGGGGCAAGCGTTGTGATGATGGTGATGTTGATGATGATGATGATGATGATGATGATGATGA
>BMAT01010532.1:500205-510344 GCA_019649035.1 Elysia marginata | reverse complement strand
CGCACTATTTGCCTGTAGTAATGAACCTGTGTATGTTCAAATCACCAAGTACTAAAGAGTGTGATGACAGACAGGTTGACGGATTTATTGTCCAATGCAGCCACTTTTAGTACTGCAGATAAAGTGGGGTTTTATCGTGGATGGCAGTCTTTTAAAATAATGTTTATAAAGAAAGCAAAGAAGTTTTTTTTTCCTGAAGTTTCTTATGCTAAAACAAGTTTGACTGGTTAAATACTTTTTTTTTTTCATTCGGTCAAACAAATTCGCTAACACTGTGGATGAAACTAAAAAGAAAAACTGCCTAACGGGCGAAAATGGCAAGACTGGTGTCCCAAAAACAAAATTATGCAAGAAAAGCAACGCTGTAGTTTTATGTGTCTAACTCCATGTAATTATTACCAAAAATATGGTTAAACTTATAGTCCTCCGCTACTGAAGGCAGTCTCAAGATTTCTCTCAGTTGACCAATACGAGCCCAAAACAGAAGACACTAACGAAAGTTATACTTATACGATATAAATCAGTTATTACCTAAAGTCACCGGTGCTATATAAATTATAGGTAGCTTTTAAAGCATTATATTAACAATTTTATGTACGGCTTTAAACACAGCAGAAACCAATATCGTCCAAACAATACGAAAAAAAAACACCAAAAGGCTTTTTCTTATTTTAAAATCTTGTTGTTACCATGCTCAGTTTTTTTTAACTATCAACAGTTAGTTAGACTCTAAACAGTTGTTTTTTTTTCTTTGATCCTTTATACTGTGCTGCCGTGGACAAACGAAATGCAGTATCTCTCATATGGTTTGCACTTCAGATACTGCTTTTCGTTTGTCCCGGGCAGTGTGGGCTTTGGGGACTTCAATAGTCGGAGTGAGTACAATTTTCTTTTTACTAATAAATGTGAGCAGATTTAGATTTAAGAGCCGACTTGGTAAAATAATGAAGCAGCTATTGTTCTTTCAACATTCTAAAATTTTGGTAGATATAAAACTAACATATAATAAAAGTATTGAAAGACAACATTAATCTGAATCTGAGCAATATTTATTTTGTATTAACTTAGAACCTTTCTCTATAACTTACCCTGGTTCCAAGAGACTCTTTATCCATGCTCTTGAACATGCAAAGATTGTGACACATAGAGTCTCAGAGACCACTGCAAGTCTTATGCAAATCTTTAAAGCATTGTTTCAGTGCATCTTTATCCACTCGAAAAGTTTGGGTTACAGAGGTCGTTCAACAGGATTTAGTAGTTTTTAAGTGTTATCTCAAATATTTACGTTACTGGAAAAGCTAAGAGAAGCTTAGAGAAAAATGTCTTTCGGGACTAAAAAAAAACACTTACAAAGAAAAAAAACCACATGCCACCTTGTTTCTTTTTTCTTAGCAAGAAAAAAGACAATATCGTTACTTTTATCACGAAACTTTAAGGGTGAAATACGACAAAGGCAACCAAGCAAAGGAAAAAAGACGATTGAAATGAAGGCTCTGGAGCAAAAGCAATTATAATTGCACCTGTTCCTGAAAGCTAATAACTTGGTGATAAAAGAGGAAGAAGAATGAGGAGGAGACAATGATGGTGATGATGATGACGACGACGACAACGATGATGATGATGATGATGATGATGATTATGTGATCATGATGATGATGATGATGATGATAATGATGATGATTATGTGATCATGATGATGATGATGATGATGATGATGATAGTGATGATGATGATGATGATGATGTGATGATGATGATTATGATGATGATGATGATGATGATGACGTGATGATGATGATGATGATAATGATGATGATGATGATGATGATGATGATGATGATGATGATGATGATGATGATGATGATGATGATGATGATCCCTCGGGTAAAGGGTGAGTTTTTAAAAACTTCATTGATTACCCGTTGCTTTCTTTACGACTTACCGCTCATGGATTGTTTTAAAAAAAATTGCAAAACACGCACAAATGTTGCGAAAAAATATCACATAGACAAAAACATGAGAAACCCGACTTTATTTAAAATAAGCTTTTCATGATATTAACGGAAACACCAGATTTAACTCGCCCTTCTTTAAAGCATCTTACAAACGGGCCGATAACAAAACTACACTTAAAAAAAGAGATGATTAAAAATTTATTTTGTAGACATTTTTTTTGCGCACTCACAAAAACAAAATTAAAAAACGTAAAAGTTTTGAGGATTTAACAACTCCAGGGCATCACTCTGTGTGGAAAGACAATGTTTGAAAGCAGTGGAACCGCCAGTGCTAAGTGACGGGCAGCCCTGAATGTAAACTAGACGTCACCTGTTTGCCCACACCGAGATGCTCCAATGTGTAAACTGTTCTCTGCACTAGGCCGATTAAAGGGGTAAACTGTCTTAAACAGTTTGAAAGCCATCAGAAGCGAGTGGCCGCCCGGGGGCGATAAGCATCGTAAACAAAACCTTGCTGAAGGGTTTACTGCCACGCTTCGTACCCCGAGCGCTTTGTTTCTTGTGGTTTCGCGTTTTGGTTTCAAGGTAGCTAGCCGGCCTCAAAGTTCAGGGAGCTGGGGTTCGGGTTCAAATCTTGACGTGGAACGTAAGCCTTTCAATCGTTGGGGAGAGCTGTGACCATTATACCTTTATTTCGTTATAGACGGATTTAGAATGAAGTTGTTAGGTTGATATATTTCTATCGACCTGCCAACGTCTCTATGGTCCGCAGTTAAAGTGTCGATATCGATATACGAGTATTTCAATGGGCCTGCCAACGTCTATAGGGACTGCAGTTGTTCAAGAGATTGAAAGATCTTAAAGGTATGAAATTAGCAGTAAGTAGACTTTCTAGGCTTTCTAGTGGAAATGCTCGAAATTGTCTTTGGTATGATTCGAACTTTCGACTTATAGATGCTTCGGCACCCGCCGCCTTGTCACTTAAAGAAACATAACTTATACCATGTCGCCACTACGCTCCTAGTTGTTCAAAAGTACCGTCAACACAATGCCTGTAATTACTGCCGGGATTCGCACCATGATCAGTAATTTTGTTTCCTGGGCGATGCGCTGTATGTTTCAGTAGCTATTATGCCCTGAACCCGAGAGAACCGCAGTCGGGGTTCAAATCTCTTTACTGTAGAACGAAAGGCTTTGAATCGAAGAGATAAGTTGTGTAGCGAACACAATGCTTCTGGTTTCATTGGCACACTTGTATGTACAAGGAGTGCCTTGTGTCTTGTGTGCTGCGTTTAGGTTTGGAGTTAGTTATCAGGCCTTGAAGTCTAAGGAGTAAGGTTCTGGGTTCGAATTTGTTTTTAAAGGGGCGCATATTTAAATCAATCACAAAGGGTAAAGTTATCATGAATCTACAGCTGATAGGTATACTGTCTTCTGTGGCAGCACGAGGCATTGTAGAGTTTTGCTCAAAAAAGTTACCACTGTATAATAAATAACACTTTCAAACAACAGTTTCCCGTTTTAGGCTTAAACTTTAAATGAAAAAAAAGTTTTTAGAACGACAGCAGCATTATTACTCATAATAGGAGCATAATCATTACAAATATGAGGCGTTGATGTCTATAGCCAGATGTTATTACTGGTAGTGGAAGAGAATAAAAAGGGGGTTTTATTGACAGCCCAAAAATTACAATAGCTTCGATACAATTTAGAACTAATCATGTTCGAAGGTGTGTCGAGGTGACCAATTGTCATAGGTTTTTTTTAAACCATAGACTGGAAGCAGACCCTCATAAGTAGCCCCTTAATAATGCTACCCATAACAATCAACAAAAAGCTCTCCACAAAATTAATGAAATGGGAAACAAGCGACTATCTTAACAACCTTGGATCATTTGCCGCACAAGACCGGGACCCACGGCGGGTATCCGAAGAGCGAGTTATGAAATTTGCTCAGGAGTCGAGCTTCGGCGAACTGAAGACGAGAAGTAGCTAAGTCATTTAGTTAATAGCATTCAGGAGAAAGCACTGGTCAGTGGAGGCGAAGTACCGTAACCATGTTTGACCTTGGGCACGTATTAAGAGATGCTACCTGTCCTGCATTCACTACGAGCACGCAATAACAGATTTTTGCACAATGGACACCTTTACATTTTTTTTTATCATTAAGGCTAATTTAGTTTTTAAAATCGAAAAGATCTAAAAAATAGTTTTGTAAAAAGTACATATTATCCTATTACATAAACATGTATTATATTTTATTTAACACCTTAAGCACTTTTTTATTATGTGTATACGGATTACACGTCTACATTTCTATACAGGCCTTGTCCCTCCTCAAAAGTCGTGAAGGATCCTATTACAAAAAAAAAATAATAATGATAGCTTTGATTCACTATGGAATATAAGTAACATTTTTGACAAAACCCCAAAAGAATCTTCCATTCTTGATCTAGTAAGATTGCCCGTGCTATTTAACTCCACATTCCACCGATAAAAAGGAGCAAACTTCAAGTAGCGGGGCTAGGAATGCTTAGAATTTTGTGCTGAATTCCTAGTGTCTTTGCTTCTCCTTTAGACACTGAGAGAGATGTTCAGCGTTAATTCGGAGCCACTCCTTGTTGTAGTCAAAGAATTAGATATACTTGAGGACTTTGGTGTAGTTACAGAGGACGGACCGGTTTCTAGATCTAGTCGCCACTCACGAAATAAATAAGGCCATAAAACTTTCAAATTTCATTACATATACCTTTGTTGGCCTTTCAATGAGAGCATGATTTATATAAAGCTGCGTTAGATATGAAGAAAATATGTGTTACGTGAAGAAATAGTATAAAAAGTAGCTTTTTTTTAAAGTGTACTCCTTTATATTTGTTCTTTTATTTAAGTTTTTTTCTTTTAAAGATTTAATGCATAGTTCCATTCCATGTGATAAATCTCTGATATAAATCATCAAGATTAAACATTATTTCAACTACGAATTTTTATGATCCCGTATTTGGACACAGCATAGTGCAGTACTGGAATGTGAGGAAAGCGTAAGATACAGCGGTGAGCCGGAACAAGGCAGATTATTTCATTTTCTATCACTGTAATTAAAAAAAAATGTGTTTTGCTGGAAAAATGATATCGATATTGTTATTATGATGATTTTGCACTTTGTAGGTTTCATTGCAGTAGAACTAAACATTAAGGACTAATTGCAGGAAATTAGGTCTAAATTATGTCTTAGGATATGATTGCAAGGCCGCCAATATAAAGAACATAAGGTACCGGATAAAAACTCCGCTGGCTTGTTCTAAGAATAGAGCACAAAGTTATCATCCTTGCCTACAAGCAATTGAGATCAAAGAGAAAGTTTTCAAACAGGAACGATGATTTGCGTTGTTATCTCATTCAGATAAATATTAACCTATAAATATACTGAGCGCCAAAAGAAACACAATATGACATTTCTTATTTTCGCGCCCATGCACGCTTTAAAGAAAAGTTGGTGAGTTGATTTTATTGTGTGTTGTGAGTAGTAACACATCTGAACATGAGTTCAAGCACACCCCCGAGTCCCGTGCGTGGTTTGCCAGTCAAGGAGAGCGATTTTCGAATACTCTGTAAAAAATGTACAATCCGTGCGCGTAGAAAAACAACGTGGTCGAGATTCTCAAAATTACACACAAGGGTACCTTACAAGGTGCCAAATAATTCTACGCCATTTTTAGAATTAAACGATTTTATTTTAACAAAATGCCACGCTTATCTGAAGTTGATCGTCACCGTGCTTTAGGACTGCAGCTCCAAGCAGGTCTTCCTATCAGTGAAGTTTCCCTCCGTATGAATGTAAACAGGACGACGATTTTCATACTCAGACAACGTCTACATGAGACGAATACGGTGAGTGATCGGCCTCGTTCTAGGAGGCCTAGGTGCACTACACAAAGACAAGACAGAAACCTTGTCAGAGATCGTATCAACAACAGATTTCTTTCAGCTTGAGCTTCATCACGTTAGAGAATAAGGAAGAAATAATCAACGTATAAATGCAAACACATCAAGAAGACATTTATCTGCCTCTGGCCTACGTGCTCGTCGCCCATACATCGGACCCATCCTGACACAGCGTTACCGACACCAACGTACGCTATGGGCCCAGGAACATGCCGCGTGGGGTTGCATCCAATGGCGAAGTGTGGTATTCAGTGACGAATCTCGATTCTGCATTGACCATTCTGGAGGCCGTGTACGTGTACGGAGAAGAAGCGGTGAAAGATAACAAGCAGATTGCGTTAGGGAACACGACAGTCGGGGTGGAGCATCTTTGATGATGTGGGGTGCTATCTCTTGCAATGATAGGATTGGGCCAGTTTTTTCCACAATAGAAGGGCCATAAGTGCGCAAACATACGTGCAAGATGTGCTTCAGGCTCACGTGGTGCCTTACACCGCCATGCATAGAAATATTGTTTTTCAACAAGACAACGCAAGAGCTCACACAGCCAGATACACTCAACACTTTCTTGAGCAAAGCAACGGCCAAGTTCTGCCACGGCCAGCACTTTTGCCGGACCTTAATCCAATCGAACAGTTGTTGGATTACTTGCAGATGAGGCTGGACTGTCAAGACCATCAACCTCAAAACGCCGATGATCTTGAGCATTCCTTACGAAGGCACTAGAATGCTATTCCAAGACATTTTTTACAGGCTCTAGTATCTTCGATAAGACGTCGATGTGCTGCTGTACTGGAAGCCCAAGAGGGGCACACGCATTATTAGCCGGAGCCTGTCTTGATTTGTAATTCTAAAGACTTATCTCTGAACAGGTTTGTAAAAATGTTGTCAGAATTGCTGTATAGTTTGCATTGTGGAATTTTACAAGTGGTAACCTGTTTTCATAAAATCTATTTTATCGAGGATCTTTTGTTTTAATCTAATTTCCTTGTCCTCAAAGGCCACCGATAAACGTGGCGTTATTTTAAGTTGAAAAAGCAATAAATAACCTCCAAAATGATGTATCAAATGTCTGATTTAATCCCTTGCAGTTTTCAGTAACATATATTGAAGATTCGATGTTGCGTTTCTTTTGGCGGTCAGTATATTTTTGTCCAAACGAGTAGAAGAACCGGTTTTTTATATCTTTAAGAAGCACAACATTTCAAACAACTTTGCATGTTATGTTTAACCTAAAAAAAGGTGGTGCATTTCTCTGCGACAAGGATACTCCTATGATCCCAAAACTGCAACGAATGTTTGAACGTCAAATTATCTATTTTTCTTATAAACGATTTCATTTCAGTGCACCCAAACGTTCTTTAACGTTTCCATGGGTAGCGGACGCAAAGTTTCCCGGTGTATAAACCTTTCAAAATCTTTAGCTGACGACGTCCAATGGTCATCCTTGAATTCTGTCACCCTTTTTCTCCACCTCTTTCTCTCGCCCCCCCCCTCTCTCTCTCTCTCTCTCTCTCTCTCTCTCTCTCTTTCTCTCTCTCTTCCTCCCCCCTCTCTCTTTCAGACACACAGCATACCTACCCATTCTCTAACTCAAGTTGTCACCCCTGTCTCTATGTGGCAATGCGTCTCCGTCTGTCAGTATATACGTCTCTCTCTCTCTCTCTCTCTCTCTCTCTCTCTCTCTCTGTCCATTTATCTACAAATCTCTCTCTCTTTTCCCTCCCTCTCTGTGTCCATCTATCTACTAATCTCCTCCCTCTCTCTGTCCATCTATTCACCAATCTCTCTCTCTCTCTCTATCTCTCTCACTATTCCTTAACTCTATTTCCCACCTGCTCCATCACCTGTAACACCACCTGACACCTTTGGGATCTTGCCCTCAAGACACTGACGCTGATCACCCTCCACATTTAGATCACATTCCAGGCCTATAGAAGACGCATGCCCGCCACGCTCCTCCTAACTTAATCTTGATCGCAAAATACTCCGCCCATCGGGCGCTGTGCTAAACCAACATCAAAGATCAACAGCACTGGTACAATTAGAAACAAACCCCCAGTTCTTAAACTAAGTACATGTAATATTCTGTTCGCCAAACTCCACGACGAAGCCTGTGCGCAGTACATAAAGACATCCAGTTCAAAAGAGGAGTCAAACACAACAAGACTTTTGCGCTTTTCGAAACCCATTGATCGTCAAAGACAAAACCACGCCCACCTTTCCGCGGCCATTATCAAGAAAGACATACCAACCACGCCCTCCAGTTCCGCCTTTTTCCCGCTCCACCATCACATCGACGATCTAAAACTCTCGTCCAGTCTCATTATCTCTCGCAGAATATCACGAGCCGACAGCGGGTAAGCGCGTGCGAGTATATTACTGCGGAATGACAGGAATGCTCCAAGGGAAGCAACGGAGAGCTCGTCAGCTTATCCATCAAAGTATTTGGAGTTATCTTCTAACTGCAAGTCTTTGGTAATTCCCGGAATTCTGGGCATGTGAAGGGATGGACCGTCCCTCGGTTGCCGTAAAAGCTCTACTGTTGGTGCTATGCAGCAGGTCGTGGATCAGTTTATTTCTGAGTACACGTGTTTTATATTTAGGAAGACGATAATACAATTGTTTCCTTTCGTTATTTCTTGATAGCTGTGCTCCTTCTTCGGAACACCCTCTCTCTTTCCAGCCATGTACGACTGAGTTTTATTGTTTCAGGATTTGTTGTTTTTGTCGTTCCAAGCCGATACATATATTGTTTTTAACAAATCTGTTATTTTTCTAACTGGTTTTTTATAGCTATCTTATTTCTAAAGCCGAGTATAATTATCTTTTTTCTACTCCAGCACAACTTATGTCAATCTCATGACACACAAATCTAAGAAAAAGTTAATAACTTAACGCTAGTCAAATGCAGGTTTTTTGGGCCTTCTTTTCTTTTCTTTTTTTTTCTCTGTCTGCCTTTATCTGTCCGACTGTCTTTATTTTTCCTGAGTTAAAATCTCCCAGTGCCTTTCGTTTTGTCTTCCCTTGTCTGTATGGCTCTCTGCCTGTCATGGTGTACCAACTCCCATCACCTCATATGTCTGAATGTTTGCCGCCCTGAGTGAGATATTACAGACTTTAAGCAGCAACGCGTGAGTATGACGGGAACGTCTGTGGGTCTATTTTTAGAAACTGGTTTCATTTTATTTTTATATCGATCTGCTGTCCCGATTTTCACGTACGCGTAGTGAGACACGGTACGTGTGCTTAAGATCTCTATTCACACGTAAGCAAGTCACAAAGAGACTTAGGCTGAGCAAGGACTTTTGCCTTGAAGCTTCTTTTTTTTAGGAAGCGTGGTGGCGACATGACCTATTAAGCTGTGTTTCTCTAAGTGGCTCGGCGTGGGGTGCTGAAGCTATAATAAGTCCAATGTTCAAATCATACTAAAGGCAGCTTATTTAGGGTATTTTCACATGAAGCCTATTTCTCTCCACTGTTATTTTAATACCTTAAAAAGCTTTAATTCACAACAATACGAGTTGACCGCTTAAAAATATTATCAATTAATTTACTATCAAATACCAGAAATTGTACTGTACATCAAATCTATGTTTTGAGATACTCTATAACTGTCTCACAATATCTTGATTTGTATGTTACAGTAAACCGTTTCTTGTTGTTTTTATTGTTTTGTTTTGACTGTTTTCTTGTTGTTGTAAACTTTTGTAAACTGTATGGGATAATAAAGATTCATATAAAAGATTTGATTCTGGTTCATCGATTCCTAAAATGTCTATTCATTACAGTATTGCCCTCACTTTGGGAACCTGAAGTTAATTATGAGTGCCTTTAGACGAGATCTTTTCGACACAAACGCAGAGACAGTGATCTCAGAGGTTCTACTTAGCTACCTCCCAAGTGCGTGATGAAAGATGCTCGTCTCGAGTCAGGGGGACTTTACTAATCATACGTACACTAATTGGCTGACCACTGGGGCGAGAGAGTAGTCCTGCAGAGAGAAGAGACTTGTCTGACACTCACATCCTTCGCACTGAAGAAAAGTATCGTGCACTGTTTGCGGGTAAGGAAATAAGAGGTTTAAACAAACAGAGGAGATAGAGGAAGAAAAATAAACAGATTAGAAATTAGAAAAAAAAGTAGGATCAAAAGAGACACGAAGAAAAGCAGGGAAAAAAAGAAGCAAAAGGGTTATATTGAAAGAGTAATAGTAGTAGTAGTAGTAGTAGTAGTAGGAGTA
>BMAT01010532.1:405181-417681 GCA_019649035.1 Elysia marginata | reverse complement strand
TTCTAATGAAGAAAGTTTATTGGGTGGGCCGCGGGGTTGAAGAATGTATTGTGTCAGAGGCGCTAGATTGGCCTGAATAAATTCTACCTGTCCTGGATTAATGTCACTCCAAGAACGGAAAAAATCGGCTCCTTCTAGCCCTAAATACCTCGAAGCCAGTTTTGAGGCTCTTTCAAGGGGCTCGTCGTGGATTTGATTAAGCGGAAAATTTGAGAGATGATGGCTGCAGTTGTCTTTTTCCCAGTTCAAATATTGATCTAAAAAAATTCAGAACAAAATTTTAAAAAAATATTATGACTGTAATTGCATGATTGGTCTTGAATTTTGTCTTAAAAATGAACATTTAGATAGAATGTCGTTCTTAGTTGTGCTCACGTTACAATTGTGGCTAAAGTAACTGAGCGTTGCATTATAATGAGCTTAAATGATACCTCTTATGTTTTAAGTTGTGGAAAAAGCACTGCCAGTCTTACATAGCTTGGGCAGTATATACAGTAAGTGATGATCATTTCACATTGCGGTTCTGTCATTTGAAAAAAAATGTAATTTTGTCAATCTTGAAGATTTTAAGCCTCTATTTACACAACTATATTTGTAACAAAACGACATCGAAGTTTTGAATACAACAAATATTAGACGTGAAATTAACTCTGTCAAACGTTTGTTCTTTAAATTTAAGTTACAATTGAATGCTACGAACAATAACACCCTTGCTTAGGGAATAGGGACAATTGCTGAAAAGTGTATTATGGGCATATCGTATAGAGACTACCATGATTTAAATTTTTTTTTCTATCCATGTCTTGAGGTTAAAAGGTTATAGATCTGAGGGGATATTAATTATTTACTCAATCTATTTGAACTTTGATGTCAGCATGCCCGTTAAACTTTGAGACACTTCCAAAAAAACAAAACCATAAGTTAAGCATTGGCAAAATACTCGTAAAAAGGAGATACCACACCGTTTCACCGATGACGGGGATTTAAGCACAAGGAAAAGTGTTGCTTGCTACAGTCATAAGGCTGTTGCATAAGGAACCTTTCTTGCGTGTAAAATCAAAAGATGCAACCTTTAGTGAGTTCTTCTGTGAGATGGGTAGTTCAACGGAAGAAAAAGAAACTTATTTGCTGAATCTAAGCTTAGAGACTGCACAGTGCAAACTCTAAACGAACTGAAAATTAGATAAGAAATGCAGTAGAGCAGTGTAGATAAGCAAATTAAAAATTTTTGAAAAACTATTTAAAATATTTTTAAAGTATGTTTTTAATTTTTCTAAACCAAATGGTAAGGTACAGAGAATAGCTTTATCGGGTAAACTTTTTATCTCGCTCCCACCTGCGCAGGTCACTGTAATAGCAGCAAGAACGTCAGTCATACAGGCTTCTGTTTTACTTACCTAGGTTGTGTTTTCTCTGTGGTGTGTAAGCAATGTCAATAGTTTCATCTATTTAATCACCAAGGGCATGAGTTAGCTAGTTGATACAAAAAAAATAAACCTCATAAAACTGACGAAAAAGTTACCCATCAACCTTCACATTAAATTTTTTAACTATTCGGGACGCAATACAAATCAAATGCCCTAAGCGACCATAATGAACGGGTTTATCAGCCTGAATGTACACAAACCGACGCATATTTCATTCAAAATCTTAAAACTGTTTTGCACGGAGTTATCGATAATAAGTCTTGTCCTTTTCAGCTCATTATCTTTTTACAGATTTGTATAGTCCTTTCAAGAGGCACATTGTTTTGGTTAATGAAAGAAACATAATCATTTGAATGTACAAAAAAAATAACATACACAAGAACACCAGTTTAAAAAACAAGGTACATTCACTAAAAGCATACACTTACAAGTAATGAAGTATGTGCTCGTAGAAAAAAAGCATGAATAATATTTAAATGAATTAAATGGCAGTTGGTAAGAACGATTTTCTATAGCGTTCTAGTCTGCATTTGATGCTTAAAGGCTTTCCTGAGCTTACAGAGACACTTACATGATTGTACAAAATAGTGGCTTTTAAATAATATCTTTTTATCTTTAAAGCATTTAATAAAAGAAATCCACCGACAAACTAGTAAATTTTGGTGCCTTGATTGTCAATCAGGACGCCAGCCAGACATTTTTAAATGTATTTCCTGTTTGCTCTAACTAAAATTGCGTTTGGCTCAAAATCTGATTTTTTTTTCGCACATAACACCTATTTCTTCTTTCATTTTTTGCTCCCCTATTTTAAAGTTTGTTGTGTGGGTGCCTTTGGTTCTGACAAAATAAGGAATATGGGTTTTTTAAATAGTAGGCTTAGTTTTAAATCAATTCAAAAAATTGTTGTAAAAACTTTTTTTCTTTCAAACTTAATTTTTTTAAAACTTTGAATGTCCATAGAAATTATGTTTTTGTATAATTTCCATAAAAAACAATATTTCTAAAGACACAATCTTTCTAAAGGTAGACAGCAAATTTGAAAAGATTTCAATGAACGTAATGGGAAAAAGATGAAATTTTGATAATCCTCAAGTTTGACGATCAAAATTGAAGATGGCGGCCTTCACCATAGCAACCATGATAAATAAAACGTTTTAACCATATATTTTTTTTAATCTGACCATGCTGAATTGATTGGCAACCATCATGGTGGCATAAGAGTAGACATTAAAAAAAAGAGTTAACCCAGGATCCGTAAACACGTGAGCACTTTTTCCAGCTAGCACTTTTTCCTATGGGCGGCCAAACATGAATCTTAAAGTAATATGATAGATATTGACATCTACCTTAAGAGGGACTTTTCGCCTGTACCCTCTCAACCTTAAGCCAATTTATTCAAGATTAAGTGTTAAACATAGGAACTGTGACATGGGTTTTTATCGTGTGACTTGGCTTTTATTCTAGCGACCTTGCGTATAACATTCCATCAGGGTACTTTGCAGGTCTCCGACAATGTAGCACCTCCAAACCCCCATACTTCCAAACCTCGAACCGTCAGAATCTCGTGTACAATGTATAGCCGAAGAGCTTAGTAGACGCAAAAGTATAAACATTCTGGGCATTTTTCTTCGCCTAACTTGTTGTCAGGAAACTTAGGAGACGATAAAGTACACTGCCTTCTCGAGCTATGTCGGAGTTTACGTTGCTAGCATTCCAAACATCCCGGAACCTCCACACAAATGCTGCCCCTGACAATCAAAGTGCAGTATCTCCCATATGTATTGCCACCATCGACATAGTTAGCAAGATATGGTTCGATCTTGACAATATCACTGACAACGATATGTGCAAGGAAAAATTGTACGTCTGTGGTATGGAAATCGAATCGAAACCCAGAAAGAGTTCTTTTCCAAGATTTCTTTCCTGACTAACCTTAACGAAACAAATGTTCCCGGATTATTTTTTTTCTGAAAAGTTTTTCTCATATTTAAACGTCTATTGCATTGTTCTACAGGTTCAAAAATATAACAATTTTGAAATAAAAAAGCTGTTTGCTAAATAAGAAATATGAGGAATTTCTTATTTAAGGTCACATTTAGCGTGATATCCGACTCTTTTGTGTTGCACTACGATTAGTCAACTAATTTTCAACCGATTCTGTACTCGGACTGCCGAAATTTTTCGATTATCATAACTCACCCGTGAGTACATTAACTACTTTGTTGACATGACGGTTGGCTCATATCCGAGACTCGATATTTTGATCTAACGGGCGCTAAAGGGTGGGGTTTCTGAGCTAACCGCCTTGTTAGCGTGTCACTCGGGCACTTGATTAATGTCAGCGTCACACGTGGAGAACTGGAGAGGTCATGTGATGGTTATCTATAGGTTCAACTGGTTTATCGCGATATCCCAAGCTGGAGGCCATGTTTGACGCATACAAAGTTCTGCCGACATGTGTAAAACGTCTGAACAGACTTTGATGTTTTTTACGCAAAAGATTACAATCTGAAGACAGGTATTAAAAATTATTGGCATGTATTTCTCATTTGCAGTTAAGTTTGGACAAAGTCTGGCTGGGCAGAATTACTCTCCTCCGTCAGTGTTAAATCTACTGCACATAAGTTGCCTCAGTCATGGCTGCTGGTTTGGCAGCGGCCTCGCAGTAATGGTTGATACTAGTGCGTCACAAAGGACAACCTATAATTATCTGACTGCGCACGTTTGACCTCTGCCCTCTCAACTCCCTGAGCGCTAACGTTTCCGCCAGTAAGGCATTTATGTGGTAAAGGAGGACTAGCTCTTTTTTTTTAATAAGTATAAAACTTTGTAGTAAGATTTGTAGGCGAGATAAAGACCAGCTTTAAACAGAACATGGCTCACACACTCATAAAATGCCTTATCACTGCAGCTGATGAAAAGTGATAACGAGTACGAGAAAGTTCACAGTTAAGATAGAGTAAGTTTTTTAAATAAAAAAAGAGAGAAGTAGACAACGGAAGGGTTATAAAAGAAAATAGAGATTAAGTGAACAAAATGAAAAGGTAAAATGGAGAGATGAAACGATTGGAAAAAAATGTGAAACAAAAAAGAGAGAGATCACAACAAAAAATACGGAATATAGTCTTCCACCGCCGAAGGCATTCTCAAGACTTTACATATTCCCCCCAGCAGGCCAATGCACACCAAAGCAAATTCAACTCATATTTCAGAGCATTACAGAACGGCTGCCTATTAGGAGCTCAAATACTAACATTCTACAAATTTCAAGCACTGCCTATAGCCAGGTACCCATTTTACAGGTGGGTGGACAAAGAGGCTTAAATGCACAGAATGAAAGAGTAACATCAAGACATAATAAAATAGCTATAGGGATATGTATAAGAGAAGAAAAGCTGGGTTATATAACCACAAAGAGAGGGTACCATATATAAACAAAGAGAGGGAGAGTAAACAAAGAGAGGCTAAGATGTACTGAGAGAAAGACAGCGAGAGTAAACATTAAAGAGATTAAAATGTCTTAAGAGAAAGAGAACAAGTGTAAAAAAAGAGACTTAAATGTACTGAGAGAAAGAGAACGACTTAAAGACACGGTAAAAAGATATCGCGGTTAACAAAAGGAGAAGGAGTGAGAGAAAGAGACACAGAGTCAGAGAGAGAGAGAGAGAGAGAGAGAGAGAGAGAGAGAGAGAGAGAGAGAGATTAAGTAAGTGAAAAGAAACGGTTGTTATGAGAGAAAAATAGGTAGAGAAAGAAAAGTGATGCAAGAGATTTAGATGGGTAGAGAGAGAATAGTAGCAGAAAGAAGAAGACAAAGTAAAATGAGATACAGACGAAAGAGATATACTGGGAGCAATGTATATACGGAGGTAAAACAAAGTGGGCAAAATAGAGCTTTTAGAGTTTTCCTTCGTTGAAAAAAAATCATGTGTCAACTGTTGTCTGTGCTGTACGACATCTCTTGATTCCTTGGTTGAAATCCTCATATCTTCCAGTAGAGAAAAATTATGATTTCACAAATAAACAGGTGAACAGATGTGTTTAAGATAAAGGTTTAAAGAGACAGACAGACAGACAGACAGAGACAGGGAGAGACAGACAGACAAACAGATAGATAAAGAGAGTAGCGACTCAGTCCAGTCAGGTAAGTTTTGGCGTCGCGGTCTAGAGGTACACGCTCGGCTTTCGGACTGAGAGGTCTGAGGTTCGAGTCCTGCTTTTCGCAGGTCGATGTTTAGTCCTTGAGAAAGGCTATTTACACACATTTCTTAGCCTCCCTCATGAGTTTAACAAGTACCCGACTTAAGGCAGAGAAAGATCGTGGCAGAGTGCTTTGATGATGCGTTTTATTTGCTGCTCCTCTGTGAGTTCAGAAGGTGATTTGGTTGGTATTGGCCCGTTGTGGTACCCATGTAATAGAATTAGAGCATGTTAGTAGATTAGGTGCTTCATAAAAGCGCTGTTTAAGTGACTGATGACAGGACAGATACAGAGTGTTGTTAGTTTGGCAAATTTAATTAAAAAAAAGTTAAATATACGCAGAGAATTCTGGAACATGGTTAGTTTGACAAATATGATAAGAGAAAATAATGACACAATTATGATAACACAGTGCCTGGGTTTAAGTACTAAACACAAGACTTGGAGGCAGTTTTAAAATTTTTCCTGGAACAATGATCGAGAGACAACCTGCTTGCGTAGCTGTGGTCAATGACCTATGGTATCAGTTATTTAAATACAGATTCCTTGAAATTCGACTCATTGATTTGATCATAAGATAATCGCACAAAATTACAAAAATACTACTGTTTGTTGTCTCGTATAATTACGAAAATTAATTAAACTTTTTTTTTTTTTTTTGTCGTCTCTCTTCTTTATTGTCGCTTAAAACATCACGAAGGTTTTATCATTGACAAGGATAAAAAATGCACATGTGTTATGGTGGCTTTTGGATTATTGGGTTTTACTTTTTTTAAGAGTTGCAGCAATTTTCTGTAACAACCTCATGTGTTTAAAATGTTTTCAATTTTCCTTATTTTTTTTTGCTTAAAAAAGGTGTGCTTTTTAATGAAAAATATTGCATGTGAAATAAAGGGACAAAAACGACTGGATTTACTTAAATCTTACCTTATTATGCAAACATTGAAATGGCTTGTATTTTATAAACCGAAAAGACATTTAATTTGACTCAGACCAAACTTTATAGTAAAAGCATCTGGGTAACATGTGTCAACAAATGTGGAAATAGATTCGTTGGCTTTGTCGTTCAAGTACCAAAATTGTGATCACAGAGACTTTAGTTGAAGTAGCGTCATATAAACCCCGCTCATGACTCTGTGGACCAGGTCTTGATTTACACTCTGGGACAGACAGGATTACGTATAATTCAGAAGTCTTTAAAATATGCTAAAAGATACGAACGGTGGTGATAAAAATAATACATACATGTACATGTAATTAGCATGTATATAAAGCACTGAAACAAAGAAGTAAGTGCTCGATAATATCTGCATTAAATCTTTAAAGATTCATGATAAAACGAATTCCGTTCATCCGGCTTAAGATAAATTTTGTTTATCAGAGGATAAAATGTATTTCAATCCAAGGTTTGTCCCATTTTTTCAATATCTCAAGAGGATGAATTAAAAGAACATTAGGATTTGCTTGTCCCATCGTTAGGGATTCATTGTCTGTTTGGATTAATTAAAAGATTGAATACTACAACCATTCCGAGATATGAAATTAATTAAACTTAATATTAATCGTACAATCTCATGATAAATAAACTGAAATAATTTTAAAAGTTTCTTTTTTTTGTAAAAAAAATTGGTGTTTTGTAGTTCCCTTTACTATCAATCTTTTTTTTCACGAACTGACTCGTTCTGTTTGTCTATCTGTTTCTGCGTTTGTCCGGCTTTATCTTTATACGTGCCTCTGTCCGTCTCTCTCTCTCTCTCTCTCTCTCTCTCTCTCTCCCTCTCTCTCTCTCTCAATTTCTCTCTGTCTCTGTCTCTCACTTTCTCTGTCTTTCCTTGTCAGTTTTTGTCTGTTTCATCCTCTATCGGTGTCGTCCCTGTCTTTCTGTCTGTGCATTTCTCTCTCCCCTCCCCCCCTCTCTCTCTTTCTCTCTTTCTTCCTCTCTTTCTTTTTCTCTCTCTCTCTTCCTCCTTCTCTCCCTCTCTCTCTTCCTGTCTTTCTTTCTTTCTCTCTCTCTTTTTTCCTCTTTCTCTTTCTCCCTCTCTCTCTCTAATTCTCTGTCTGATATTCTTTCCTTCCTAGCCTTTAATGTTTCTCATCTTTTTCGCGCAACACCCTCTACTCCCCACGGTGTCTGCAACATCCAAAACCTCCACCGCTCCAGGCATGGGTGCCAGGCATGTGTGAATCCACTTAAATTCTGCGAGGTCGGGCCGATCACACTCACAGCCATAAAGTGACTCGGCTGGTCGTGAGATGGGCGAGCTACTCACGTTCTGACGGAGACTGAACATGCACCTGTCTTGTCTGACGAACATCTTGGAGTGGGTATTAATTTGGTATGTTTTGGGTGTTTGCGCATGTGTGTTTGTTTGGTGTGAGAATATTATGAGAGTATATGGTTGATTGGTTTTATTTTCTTTTGTTTTGAGGTAGAGGCCGTGTGGGGGGGGGATAAACAAAAATTGAAAGGACATTGAAGTTTATGACATTTGAGAGAGCCAGAGAGAGAAGAAAAGAAGAGATAAAGGAAAGAAGAGAAAGAAAGAGAGAGAGACAGAGAAAGAGAGAAATAGAGAGAGACAGAGAGAGAAAGAGGAAGAGAGAGGGATAGAGAGAGAAACAGAATACAGTGAAACAATTAGGTTTACCGAGAAAAAGAAGAAACGGTAAGAGAAACAGATGAGACAAATGGTGGGCAGAAAGCTAGATAGATAGGCATACATCATAGGTAAATAGATAGATAAATATTGTGGTTAAAAGCCACATAACTTACAAAAAAAAAAAAACAACAGCTTTAATCATGTACAGTTATATCCTATGTGTTGTTACGTCTAGAAGACGTTTCTAGAAGACATTTTCTTCGGTGCACGCACCCGCTCACAATTTCTCTCTTTTTCATTCAAACTTAGTATTTTTCATCGGTAAGTAAGAGGTGTTTCCGTGGTTCGAAGATATTACATATTTTTAACTTTTTGTTGAATACGCCTTTACGCGTTGTGATATATCTCATGAGACATAAAACATAACTTTTTTTTTCATTTTTAAATCAGCTCACTTCCTGTCTTTGGAGATTTTTTGTGATGGAGTCAAAAGTTTGAGTTATGCTGGTTGTATCTTATTTTGAATTGTTTGTTTCAACAAAGTCAGTATCATTGTATATTTCTTCCCTACGATTTTATGGAAATCTCACTCGATAGACTACATATTGTTGTAAACATTTACCTTTCAACGGACAAGAACTTTTACTTTGCAGTTGCAAAGTTAAGTTTCCTTTTTTTTTGCTTGTACTAATTTTTTCAAATAATTGTTTATTATTTATTTTAAATCAATTTAAAAGATCTTCATATTAACCATAATCAAAACAAACGAACAAAGTTAATTTTCAAACGAAGCCAAAGTCTGCATTTAAAAGAATTTTTGTTTGATTATTTTCATCAAAAGAGCGGCATTGAATAAATCAGCTCACAGAAAGTTCAAACACCAAGCGACGGAAAAAAATGCTCGTCACAATAGTCATAAAACATGTACGACAAATCACATGAGATGTTCCATACACTTAAACTGTAAACATTACAAAGTAAATACCGCCGCTAGGGGGCCGTGGTAATGAGTGTGTTGCGCATGACGGAAGAGGGTCAGGAGACATGCGCAGCCAGTGTAACGGCAAGCCACCAATCCCGACGGAGCTCTTGAAATATCTTTGCCAAATCCGATGGGAACCGCTGAGATTCTGTGAAAAAGATGAACCCTCCCCAGAAGTAGTGTTTATGTAGTTTACCAAGTAGGTTTTGTGCAGAGGAAACCTAGCAGAAAATGTTTTGAACAGTTTTTGTCAACAGACATTTAAACTATTTAAGTATGTTTTTATTTTCAGGACGCAGCGATCTTTTCTCTCGCTCAAAATCGTTCATTGGCCTGTCTCCTTTCTTTCTTTTTTTATTTTTTTTCATCATCTCATCCCCAATCTGCCCTTTTCACATTTTCAGCTGGAATAAATTTTGTTAATCTTCAAAGGCAATTAAACCCAATCTTTTTGTCGTTTTTAATGTTTCCTCTTTATGTTTAGTGAACACGCAAAAGACTCAACTGTCGAAAATTTCAATTTTAGAAAACAATTTTTAAACGTAACGTATTTTAATAATTCTATCAAAAGAAAATGTAATAAAAAATGTTAAGCAACAAAATTGTTTTTTTTATCCACGTTTATTAAGATTCAAAGGTCAAATATTGCATTGTTCAAACTGCATTGTGTGGGTGCTTAGTTAGATGAAAAGTATGACACCAGACTCATTTACATTGGTGCAAGAAATAAGTTTATCATTCTGTCAATGCAAGTTATTCGTCTGTGGCAGTTTTTGTCTCATCCTTACTGGTGACATTCCGCTATAGCGGTCTAGTTTTCTTTCTAACTATATATCCATTTATACATCTATCTTTCGATTTATCTATTTTTCAATCAATTTATCAATCTATCTATCTATACATACACATTTATCTATCTATCTATCTATCTTTCTACCTATCTACCTTTTTTATCTATCTATCTATATATCAATCTATCTTTTAAAGTTTATATCTATGTAGGTGTGTATTCACGAATGTATACAACTAACTTTATATCTATCCATCTTTTCATCTATTTTTTGTCTATCTATCTATCTATCTATCTATCTATCTATCTATCTATCTACCTATCTATCTATCTTTTTACCTATCTATCCATCTGTCTGTCTGTCTGTCTATCTATCTATCTATCTATCTATCTATCTATCTATCTATCTATCTATCTATCTATCTATCTACCTTTTTATCCATTTATCCATCTACCTATCTTTCTATCTATCTACATATCTATCTATCTATCTACCTATTGTATCTATCTATAAATTTTTATTTATCTATCTACCCATCTGTCTTTCTATCTATCTGTTAATCTATCTATCTATCTATCTATCTATCTATCTATTTATTTATTTATCTTCTATCTACCTATCTAACCATCTATCTATCTTTCTACCACCTAACTATCTATCTATCTATTTTTATCCCATCATATGTTTGTATTTAGGTGTATTTAGACAAACTTTTATCATTTATTATAAGTTTTAAGATCATCTCAGCTTTGTCTCTGCTTATCTTTGAAAAAAAAGTTTACGCGCGGTTCATGCTTTTTTTTTTCGTCTTTGTAATTTTTCATGCAGTCAATGATCGCAACGACCTTCTCTGATGAAGAGATTGGAAGAATTCCCACTAGACCAATATGTACTCGCCTCCCCTTGTTGGGGCGAGCCCGTTTGTTGTTCCGTATCTTGGTGTATTCTCTTGAGAGTTTTTTCAAAGGGGAGTAACTCTGCTAACTCGCAGCTCACGATTCTGGATTGGACCAGAAGAGGTAAGGATGCTCTCGCAGTGACGTCTTGTATGTAACAAGCCTGGCGGACTAGGAAAAAACATGTTTGTTATAATGGAGGCAAAATCTAACGTATCGTTATGACATTCTCGAGACATCATCACCAGTGAAGGGATTTTGAGTGTTATTTAACTTTGTTTTTTACTTTCATAAAATGTATGAGAATCAAAAGCCGAAAAGCTGGAAACATTAACATTTTTGTAAAAAAAAAAAAAAACTACTTTGGCTTCAAACTTTTTAAGTGTTCAAATTAATACATGTTGATACCCAAAGATTTCACCTGTAGTAGTTTAATAGGCTTACATCTGAAATTATTTTATTTATAAGTTCCAAGCAGCCGAATTGAATTTTAGTAAGGATTTGGTTTATTGTAAAAAAACTAGGATCTTTCAATCATCATCCAACAATTTTAGAGGACATATTCTCCTTGGAGATTTAAATGGGTTAAAAATGGCCTTCATTTTAGTGTACTCTTCTGCTGGGGCATTAGTGACGCTGCTCTGTGGCGACACAGTAACGCTAAATAGCGTAGCCAAATTTCCCAAAAGGGATTAATATTGCGTATAAAAATAAATTAGATGGAAATGAAACAAAAACAAGATTGAAATGCCTTGATGTAATTATATATCATAAAAATTTTAATTTTAAAGAAAGGTGACCAAAATTAAGATCTAAATCGTAGATACTAAGATAGTACACGTGACCAATGTAAACTAGTAAGTACACAAAAATTTACACATGCACCCCAAAAAGCTCCTTTAGTGTTAACTTAATAAAAAAGTACTACTGCAACAAGAGGTAAAAAACACAATATTTTTCAGTCAACACTCAAACTAGTATTATTACATGACTTGTATTCCCAATGCTGAAATATTTTGATCGAATCGGCCTAAACATTCGATTTTGACGAGCGAGTGTGTTTGGACGCCCAAACATTGGCTTACCTGCCTCTTGAACCTGATCGTGTAGACTAAGTACAGGGCATGGAGTACATCCTTCTCCCGAACATTTACAGACACTGTGTGAGCACAGACTCAATCGTTCCTGTGGGAATTCCCGAAACTCCCGGTAGTAGATTTTGGGAGAAATGGGAGTTTTTTCACAGAGAAAGAAATAAAACAGTGATGCGAATTTATAACTGCAGTTGTCTGTAGCTTTAAAATAAAATACTAAAGAACGTTGTTGTCGAGCTGGAGACTTTGAAGGCAAGAACAATAATTATTATACTCTGTCAAACATTGTGTACGGTCAAAAAGAAAAGGCGAGTTACTGCGCTCAGTTTGAGAGCCAACATTTCTTATGTTAATATTTTCTTTTCAAATATCTTTTTTTTTTGTGTCGTGGCTGAACGTTTTCTTAGCTGACCTAAACTATTTTGACGGGGACGGAAAATATATCCTTTGTCCATGCAACCTCGAGAAATCTTGATGGTCAGTTTCTACAGCTTTCTATACCCTCCGCCT
>BMAT01010532.1:375080-392338 GCA_019649035.1 Elysia marginata | reverse complement strand
ACGAGATACATGTTCATAAATTTGTGAATATAGATCGGCGTTTCTTCATTGTATCCTAAAGGTGTAACGTGCATTGTCTTTAAAAGCTTATTGTTAGCAAACGTTTCTTAAGTTCTTGTGCAGATCCTAATTCATTACCTCCACAATAGCGCCATCAGGCAGCCTCAGGAAATGTCTGTAGAGTTCCCTCAGTCCATCCAGATGAATTGTGTGTACAGAGACGTGTGTTGTGATCTCCTTCCTCTCCCTCTTCTGTTGGCGTTCCTCTTTGCCACTCTCATCCCAGATGCTCTCCTCGTCGATCTGTGTCATAGGAAAACAAAAAAAAAATTACCGTAATTGTTAAGACCTACAGCATGTAACAGTATAAATGTATATTCTATTAAATTTATAAACAAAGAAGCACATGTAACGAGTAATGTGGCGCCATAAAATATTTTTTTATCAATATAATAATAGAAAGCTTTGCTTCATAAATAGTAACATTTGGCTTTGTTTTTTGTTGTTTTTTTTTCATTTTTGTTAAACTTTTAAAGCTAATAGCAGAACCTTGACCATTAATGGTATTAAATATATGACCGCTTAAAGGCAAAGAAAAACAGAAGAAAAAAAATTTAATCTCTCATTTTCCTTGAACGGCCTATAACTTTTATGGGGCGGCTATCAAGCTCCTTAATGCCACCCACCTCATCCTCTTCCCAGATGTAGTCGTAGACGGCGACTTTCCTCCTCGCGCCCTCCTCCCCTCGCCACTGCTCAGCCTTACGGCATATGTAAGACAGCTCCTGATTGGACAGCTCAAGGTCATACGGCTGGAAAAATTGGTCCTCTTCTCCATGGAGACGCCAGTACACGTCGAGCAGGCGACCATTGTTGTGCAGTCTTTAGTGGAAATTGAGAACAGAAGAATATGAGCCGTTGCTGAGTTTAAATTCGTTTGCTTAAAAACAGCATTATTTGGAAAAAAATCACACCAACTTAAACTCTAGAGGTGTTTCATACCCAATCTCTCAAGCAATCCAAAAAGATATTTAGTTGCCCCCCCCCCCCCCCCCAACCTATCTACTTTTACGATTCAAACCATCTTTGTAGAGAATGCACAAAAAATTGTGTCGGTTATGCTTTAAAATTATACATAAAGTATAAAGAACTCAATCTTTTAAAAAGTTATTTACACTTTTAAAGCTTTTTGTCTAAAAAAGAACTTCAAGATTTAATTGCTGTTTAGATGCAGCAAACTTGATTTACATTAAAATGTGACCCTTACATAACCATCTTAATGTTACACAGACTATTTAAAATGTTTGTATTGCTAAAAAATTTTCTGGCAACTTTTTAATTAATTTTTTGCACCTTGGCGAGAATAAAGCTACTCATTATTAATGTCTTTAACTAAGAGATATTAATTTCTTTTGGGATTAAGAGCGTTTTAGAGCGTTTTTATACTGCTTTTTTACAGCTTTTTGTCCGAATCTACTAATGTCTTGAGTGCGGCGACAAGATGTGTGTAAATAGCCTTTCTCAAGGAATAAACTTCGACCTGTACAACCTGCTTGCTTACACCACACCCAGTCACATTATCCTGAAACCGGACCGACCAGACTTAACACTAAATCCATAATGCCAGACACTAGGCAGATCAGCTGCTAATACCAATTTTACAGTCCTTGGTTTGACTCGGCCAGGGATCGAACCACGCCCCTCCAGATCTCTGAGCGACTGTCTTACCGCTTGCCCACATAGCCCATATCGTTGAATACAGTGCCCAACCTATGGATAGGTAGGCTTGGCAACAGAGCCGGTAGAAAAACCTTGAAAATTTGTCTTTATCCTGACTTTCATTTAAATTGTAGTCTACTGCCGTAAACAGTTACTGTGGAGCAATGTTTACGTTAACATGGGGCTCACCTTAAAAAGTACATGTAGAGGATGGAGATGGCGAAGAACGAAGTGAACGTGTACAGGAAGATCGGCAGGAAAATTCCAGCCAAGCCGTCTCCCTGGGTCCTCTTGAAGTGCCAGTAGAGTTTGGTAAAGTCTGCTATAGGTTCGATAGCCTGGTCCTCGTAACGCTAAAACAAAAATAGATAAGATAAGATAAGATTAGATAGGATAAATCTGTATTGCCTTTTTAAAACCGGCTTGGTTTGGAGTCTGTTTTTTTACAAGAAACATAGGTTATAAGGGATACTGTTCAAACAAGCATCAATTTTTAGACGATCAATATTGTTATACGACTTACTAAAAAACGTTTTAAAAAAGCATAAATGGCAAGAATGCTTTTCGTAATAATTTGTATGAATGATTAGATTTTAAAATCAATGATGGAGGCATCCACTGTGTAATTAAAATGTATGAAGCTTTTAAAAGTGGTTAATAATAAGATAATTGAGCGCATTTATATAGCGCTTTTTTCCACTAATATGCTCATAGCGCTTTTAACATGGGTTCCATGACGGGCCATTAACAATCAAACCACTTTCTGAACTCACAGAGGAGCATCAAATAAAGCGCAGCACCCTAGCATGCTGGCAAGATCTTTCACTTTATATAATCGATACTCATATAATACATGAGTGAGGCGGAGAAATGTGTACAAATAGCCTTTCTCAAGGATTACACGTCGGCCTACTGATAGCAGGGCTCGATGCCCGGGCCCCTCGGTCCGAAAGCCGAGCGTCTACCACGAGACCACGACGTCAAAGAATGAGTTTTAAATGGAAAGTACTTAATTATACTCAAATAAATTACATGCTTGTTGTAGAGTTAAGCCTTGGCTTTTTTCAGCATCGGTACTACCTGCCTTACTTCTCAAATTAGCAAAGTTTTTAAAAATTATGTCATTGTACACAAAAAAGTGAATAACTTGTACTGAATCAAAAGAAAATCATTTAAAGGTGCTTTAAGGTAACTTTTTCTCTAAGAGCAAAAATTCCATCATAGGACTACACTTTCTAAAAGAACACTCATTGAAATTTGAAGTGATTTATACATCTTTATTTATTATCTCAGGACCAGAAAAAACTGGGGTTATTGCAGTTTAGGGAAATAAAATGTCTATGAATCATGTGTTGATAATGCATTTTCAAAGATTGCAATTCTTACAAAACTATTTGTTTTCGTTTAAGATAGTTGTCACTCTGTTCCTAAATCAAAGAAAATGGAGTTCAATGAACTTTATGGCACTTCTGTTGAGATTCGTCACTGATTTGTATGGAACAACATGAATGATCAGCAAAAAGAAGTCTTATTTTTTTTTTCACTAAAAAAGCTAAATGAAACTCACACTATTTTAATTTTATATATATCAACAGTGGCAAAAAATCATGCCCAGTCTGCTAAGGCTTTAAAAACTTACTTTTAGCGCACAGTCTACAATGCAAATAAGCAAAGGATCAAAGAAGGTCATAATGCCGTAGGCGAGGATGAACTTTGATCCCAGATCAGGCAAAATCCCCATGGCTTTGGGGATAAGCCAAGCTAAAATGACCAGCAGTGAAAAGGCGGCTACGTTGAACATGGGGCCTAAGACAACCACTGCGATCTCGTGCTTTGCTTCCAGCAGGGTGGGCTGGTAGTTGAGGTTCACTGTGTACGGTAGGAATTCGAACCTGAAGATGACGAAAATTTCAATGTGAGAATTAAATAGTAAAGAGCGTTTTTATAAAGCGCCTAATCCACTTAAGTGCTCTAAGCGCATTACATGGGTTCCCCGACAGGCCAATTCAAACCAAATCGCCTTCTGAACTCACAGAGGAGCAGCTAATAAAGCGCATCACTCTAGCACACTGACAAGATATTTCACTGCCTATAGTCGGGTACTCGTTTAACGCATGAGTGAGGCGAAGAAATGTGTGTAAATAGCCTTTCTCAAGGACTAAACGTCGACCTGCCGAAAGCAGGACTCGAATCTCAAACCTCTCAGTCCGAAAGCCGAGCGTCTACCACTTGACCACGACGCCACACTTATATTCATTGAATTCATTGTGAGAATAACAGCATTTTTACTTTTTAACTGAGGATGGTAGATAAATCTCACAATCAGGCCAAATCAGTCGGAAGTGGCAATTCTCGCATTATGGCATTGGAACTTATTTTTACACAATCCAATTTTATTGATTTAAAATATATAGGAAAAGGAGCAAAAAACAAAATAAAAAAAAAGTTTTGTAAAAAGCGTTTTCTCAAATTGCTCAAATATGATTCATTTGGACTAGCGCTAGACAAAATGTGTATCCGAAGGAGTCTAGGCCTGGAAGAGGAAATCTTTTTTACTGTCAATTATTGACTTTTGAATTTTAGAGGAATTACATTTTACTTGAATTACACTTGTCGAGCTACAAGCCGAAAAAAGTACAGAGTTTGTTTTTTTTCTTTCTCTAAGTGGGTATATTCATTTTGTGAATTGTAACAAGACAGTTCCATAGAAACAAAGATTTAGCCCCAAAAATAAAATGTTTTACCTTAGTGAGCGAAAGTGACTAAACAGATATTCACGTTAGAAACTAATATCTTTAAAAACTATTTCGCAAAAACAGCGGTTTGGTGTTTTCTTCCGTGATCAAAATTCATTTTTTAAAGGTAGGAAACACGACTCGCTTCCAGTTTAGCCAGTCCAGTTAGTCTTCAAAATTTTGTCAGGCCTTCAACTAAGAAGACATTGCCGCTTTAAATTAGAATTATTCGAAACCAACACAGCTTCTTATGGGACTGTATCAGGACTTATCTCTCATTCAAAAGCTGAGAGCACCAGCGAACTCTTCTTTGGCCAGGGTAGTTTATTCGAATAACTTCAGTGCTGAATCTAAGCCTTAAAACTCACCATTCCCCAAGGGGAACTACTCGTAGAGAATTCATATAAGGTTCATGGAACAGTGCCATTGATTATGGGTTATCATTGTTATAAAAAGGAGGCAC
This sequence comes from Elysia marginata, assembly GCA_019649035.1. Taxonomy (NCBI): domain Eukaryota; kingdom Metazoa; phylum Mollusca; class Gastropoda; family Plakobranchidae; genus Elysia; species Elysia marginata. The sequence continues at coordinate 387,421 of BMAT01010532.1, read as the reverse complement.
AACATTTAATGACTTAATTGAAAAAAATGAGTTTAAGATAGTAAATGGTGAAAAGGGGCGTCAGAAATGAGTTATCAAACATTAAAAGATAAAACAAGAGCCTGGAACATAAAAATTAGTAAAGAGTAAATAGCATTTATATGCATGCAACACCCGATCTACGAAACTGAATTAAGTGCTTTGCATAGGTTCCCGACAAGCCATCAACAACCAAGTTATCATCTGAACTCACGGAGGAGTAGCAGAACTTAAAGCGCAGCACTCTAGCATGCTAAGCTGATCCTCCATTGCCTATAGTTGTATATTTTTTTTTTAAACGACGAGGAAACATGTGTCAATAGAGACAAAGCGCTGACCTCCTAAATGCAAGTTTAAACCCCAAACCGCTTGACCCAAAACCCGAGTGTGTTTCACTAGACCACACGATGCTGCAAAATATCGACTATGAGGAAAAACGTATCTTTGGTCTACCCTAAAATTGTAGAATAAATGACATTTGTCTCACGTCCACAGCAAATGAATCAGAAGTCGGAAATTCAGGTTTTTGAGAGAGCGCCATTCAAAGATCTAGTTTTTTTCTTTTTTCTATACACATTTTAAATCAACAAAACCTGCAATATCTTTTCACAAAATATTGATATTTTTATGAAAATTTTTATGCATGGTAGCTAAGACAAATGTCTTGTTTAAAACAACTTCTTTAAATTGCGACATCCGACTCATTCACCCTGAACTCGAGACATAGGCCTGTGTACACTAGACAAAAAAAAACTCACTGGTTAATCGGTATGGAGATCGCACTGAGAAACACCCACTGTCCGATGTAGTGGACGTAAAGACGGATCCAGAAGATGACCAGTAGAAGGATGATCATGGCCCAGAACTGTCGGCTACGCCACTGAGATAGGCCCAGCTCGGCAAAGAATTGCCGGACAATATAGCTAAGCTTCTCCCAGCCCTTTTGTTCTAGGCGCCCTTTGGTGCAGAATGGGCGTCTGTGGTAGGAAGGAAGGGGTGAAAACAGAGAAATTAAGATGAGCCGTTGAGAAAATATAATAATAATAATAATAATAATAATAATAATAGTAGTAGTAGTAATAATAATAATAACATTGATTTGAATAGCGCCTCACCCATACAAAACAGCCCAAAGCACTTAACAATCACACAACTATCATTCAGACAAGCACACTCTAAAATTACCACCAATATAATTTACACTATAAATTCGAGCAATATATCATGGGGTAAAGAGGTCAATATCTGTGTCAAGACCAGTTCAAATACAGGACTACAGGGAAAATCATATTGATGAGCCAGAGGCCTGTTGATGGTCTTGGTCCCAATCCCCACCTTGTTGTGATGATCAAAGAACGGGCTTGAGAGGGAAATCCATGCAGAATTTGTATCTGTTTCGCAGTAGCTTGGCGAGTTACAAATGAGTTATAATTATGTTGAAAATTTTAGGAAATGCCTTTTTAAAAGTAGATTTATTCCACTGGATTTTCCTTATGTTACCGGGAACTGAAGTTGTAAGCTAAGCGATTCATACCGCTTAAGTATACAATGCATTGTGCACTATTTTAGCTGAATCACACTTCATAAAAAATATAAGTTATACCGCATAAGTAGTACTGCGCATTGAGCACTGTTTTCGGTGAGTCACACTACATAAATATATGCGATTGATGTTTTATGTTATTCTTATATTTAGCAAGGACATCAATGAGAAGACATTTGTTCATAAAGTAAAGCCTCATAGAGTAAGAAAGAAAAGCACTTGTTTATTATATTGCCTCCTGTGTAATTATTGAGTGAGTGTTAGGGCCGTTTTCTCAGGGTGGTTAGTGCACAAGAAATAGATGGGCTCGAGTTGCAGTGCTGCTCTAGCCTGTTTGGAAATTTCTCCGCAGAGTGAGTTTTGAAGAAAAAAAAACGTCATTGTAACTTCACTGAGATGGAAAACTATCAAAAACGTACTGAACGCTAAGCGTGTGTCGCTCCAGTTCCTCCAGCCTCGTGAGTCTTCTTTCTTTCTGTTTGGGCGCCAGGAGTTGTGTCTTGGGTAGCATGGAAAACATGTGCTTGAAGTACGCGTCGGCTGGGCTTGTACGGTATCTCTGTGGGAAAAAAAAACAGGTTTACTTACAGTTACCATGTTGAATCAATGATATCGAGAGGGGCGCAGCTAATTGTGAGATCAAAACATTTTGAAGAGTGTGTGAGGCAACCAGGGCAGATCAGGCACCAAGTCTTAGGCTACATTTTTTAAAAATACAAATAGTTGCTATATAGTATTGTAAAACAATACATTATTCTGTTTCAAAACGAAAAATCTTAGGAAATAAAAAAAGTTAGAACTATAGCTTTTCTTTTGTTTTAAAATTTGCTATCAGAAAGTTTTATTAACTTGATACATGTTTTTCAAAAAAAATTCTTATGCTTGGTCTACCCTGGTCGACTCATATGTACAACTTTTATGAAGTATTGCATGTAGTTTGGCTCACAACATTTTGGATAAGAGGAAATTTACCTGAAAATTATGTCTTTGGTACGGTGCATCCCTTAACAAACATGTTTGCTTCATGGTAGTTATTGCCTTTTAACAAAACCATAATTAGGTAGGCTTAGGGGGTGGGGTGGGGAGATTTACAAAACGGACGCATTTTTGTTATTGTTGCTGTTGTTGTTGTTGTTGTCTTTTTTTTTTGGGGGGTGGCATCTTTAAGTAGTCATGTATTGCTGTTTTTTTCCACCTCTATTTAATGGTAAAACTTCTTTTTCCACGTTTACATTTATGGTGAATATAATAATCAGGCCTGTCATTATAGCTTTTATTGGCTTACTTGCGGATCGACTCATAGGCCTACTATAATTGCTGTAGCGAGCACAAACACAGTTCAAACACAAGACAGTCAATGTAAAATAAAAAAAAATTTTAAGAACGCAGTATCCCGTTCTTTTAAAGACAATGGTTAGAAAACCAAATTTATACAAGATTTTATACAAGTAATAGCAATTCTAATTTTCCATTGGTGTAAAACATTTAACAATCATCAAACTTCTCAAAATTTGAAACAAAGCGTACAGAATCATAAGGTACAGAAACTAACCTTGTAAAAAACGCCTTCCATGCCTTTCACTGGCTTCATCTCTTTCTCCCTCCGGAAAGCCTCCGCCTCTTTTCTGTCCATCCCCTCTTCAGTTTTCTCCTCTTCCAAGTCACTGTCCGTGTCACTGTCTGGAAGCTGCAGTTTCTTCAGATCTTTCTGGAACACTCTACTCTGGGCAGTGGAAGGCATCTTCTTTTTTGTTTTGGGCTTTCCATCCTGGTGATATATTTACAATGCAAGTCTATGTTTCAGTGTGTTGGCTTCCTTTCTTTTTTTTAATGACGCGTTTATTATCGTCCCCATTCCAATTTATTTACATTTTTTTCTAGTTTTTATGTGCAGTAAGTTTTTCTTTTTGTTTTTTAATGTTGCAAAAATACGAGCATCTCTCTTCCCTCCATCCTCCCCCCTCTCTCCCTCTCTTTCTTTATCTCTTTCTCTTTCTCTCTCTCTCTCCGTCTCTCTCTCTCTGTTTATCTATATCGCTCTCTTGTTTCTTTCTCCAGATTCATCAGCGCTCTTTATCAATTCTAAATAGTCTACCTTTTTTCCACCTTTGTGTTCTCTCAATTGCTCTATTTCATTTTCTCTCGATACATATGCCCACATCTTGTTTTTGCTTTTTTTAATTTTCCATCATACAACTAATTTTGCTCGCCTTTTTCATCTTGTCATTTTTTAAAATACTCTTCTTTTCTGTTTCACATTGAATTGTTCTTAGGTGGACTACCTCAACAGTTCCATCAAACGAGGGCAATAATTTCCCCTCTCCCACATTACTATGAACGCCATTTTCTTAACCAATTCAAAAAATATGTTACCTTTTGAACTTTGAATTAACTCAAGCACAATTGTACATAGGAGCGATACAAAAGCATTTATGATACTAGGACATAATAATACTGATATAGAATGTGAAAAAAGTAAATAATCGTAACAGTAAGAATATGGTTATAACAGAAACTTCAATGATTATACCTGTAATAACTAACACATGAATAGTAACAAATATAACAGTAACGATAATACTAAAAATCTTAGAAGGGAGAATTAAACTTATGAGAATAAGAAACATCATAATAAATATTATAATAGAATCCATGATGGTAATAGTAATTATAATGATAATTATAATAATAACAATAACAGCGACAACAATAAAATAATAATAATAATAATAATGATGATAATAATAATAATAATAAAAATAATAATAATAATAATAACAATAATAATAATAACAATAATAATAATAATAATAATAATAATAATATTCCAAGTAGGGTATGTTTAATCTACGAGACAAAACACTGACCGTAACACCAGGCTCCAACTTCACCCTGGGGGCAGCGACCAGAGACCTGTCTGAGACAGATTGAGGGCTGGCAGCTATCAGGCGATTTAAGCTAGAAGAGAACAGAAGACACAAGAGATCACAGCATTGGTAAAACCACTAACCTCACGATTTAAGCTAGAAGAGAACAGAAGACACAAGAGATAACAAAATTGGTGAAACCACTAACCTCACGATTTAAGCTAGAAGAGAACAGAAGACACAAGAGATCACAGCATTGGTGAAACCACTAACCTCACGATTTAACCTAGAAGAGAACAGAAGACGCAAGAGATAACAAAATTGGTGAAACCACTAACCTCAATTTATTGGGGTTTTTTTTCTACATTTCTTTCCTCCCTTTTCTTTACTTCGGTTAAAAATTATTTAAGATAGCCCAAGCATTTCTCTCCTACTGAACATATTTCCACTAAGCAAAATATAGATGCTGAGATAGCGGCTAAAAACAAAAAAACCCACAACAATACGAGTGTGGAGTTTGACCTGATATAGGAGTTCCTCGTATTTGGGTCCAGTATATTTGTAAAAGGTTGTAAAGATACACAATTTTACAAGAGCGAAAAAAGAGTTAGCGTGCCGTTGTCTTTTTTTCAACAATGTACATTAAAAGTTAACCACATAAATGAATGTTGTCGAAAAGTTATATCTTTGGAAGCCTAAAATTGTCCATGACAGCGTTAATAGTAAGATTATGCTGCAAAGCAAACAAGGAACCCAATGAAGTTTCTTCTATTTTGGCGGTTTTCAAATTTAAAAAGAAAGCCTGGTATTTTTTTGTAGACGAAACGTGTAAATGGGCTAAATCAGTGAAACATGCAAATAAAGAGTAGGTGCAAAATAGCTTTCATACATATATTTTCAAAAATTATGGCACTTGTTGATGTGGATTCAAACACGTTTAAACTCACAACAGCGTCTTAAAACTCTAGACATAAACAGGAAGTGAAATTGAGATACTCTAAACCATAAGTTTAACTTATTGTTGCGACAATTGTAAATTGTGGAGATTTTAGTTTACGGAGACAAATAGTAAAATCCTCTTCTTCTGTCCTCAGCTCATGCTGAGTATTGATGGTTATCTCACAGCCTTTAAATTTATCGAAGAGTCTTATTAAAATTTGAATGGCAGTTGGAAAAAAAGCTAATAAAAGGGCCATACTAGTAGGTTTATAAGTGTTTATTTATTCTAGGAAAGTCGATGAACGACTATGTCATGATTGTGCTTTCATTGTTTTTGTCCTGTCTCAATTTGTATTCCTTATAGAGATTTGGTTCATACGAGGTAATGAAAGGGAAATAACCAGAGAAAATATTTTTCGTTCAAATAAAACTGAAAGAGTTGTCTACCCGAGCAAATCAGAAACCCTTACCATGCACAAGTTCGATACCTGTTATTATCAGATCATTGTCAGCTTAACGCAAAGATAATGTACAACCAGGGTTTTTTTTTTCTTTATTGAGATTACTATGCACAATGTTCTTCATCTTATTTTACTGGTCAGTATTTGTATCAAGCAACTAATTTCAGAAGTCCACAAAAAATGAGTAGGATTCTACTGTACTTACAACCCAGTTCCATTTCAAATTCCTAGCATGGTTAATACAGATTATCCCAAAACATAAGCCTACTATGCAAAGTGTTTTGGAGAATAGTTATCATCTCAAAAATTCATGCAAACAGACAGAAGGAGCAGCGCCAAAGGCTACAGATGCAACCAATGGTTAGAAAAAAATGAAATCGGTTTTATTTGTAATTCTTTTCAAAAGGCATATAATCTAAAAATGACAAAGGTTAGTACTGTTGGCACACACTACAGTTAGTTGACGCCAGGGCTTTTTAAGACAATGACTATTGAAATGAATAATACATCAATACTTATTGTAGAGCATAAATAACTCACCCTGGGTTAGACCCCGCCTCCATGCTGACGTCAGTACTTGACCCCGCCTCCGGCTCCTCCCCATCCCTTGTCTCCTCCCACCCAGTCTTTACACGGTCCGGGTAGCCAGTAAGACCGGAACTGAACTGAAGCTCCACCTCGTATTCTTTCTGACCAGCACAATATCTAGTAAAACAATTTTTTTAAATTAAAGTGCGTTCAGTAATATATGAAGGTATTTTGGGATAAACAAATCATGTATTGCAGTCAACGCGACCAGTTTATCATTCCATCATTATTATCGTTGTCATTGTCAATATCTTCTTTTCAACCATCGTCAACAACAAAATCATTGCCATCAACATTACAATTGTCATTGTCATCATAACCTTCATCAACATGAGAAAGAACTACGGCAATTATCACCATCATCATGATCATCGTCATCGTCATCATCATCATCATCATCACAATCATCGTCATTGCAATGCCATGGATCAACATCATCACCACAATCATCGTCATTGCAATTCCATGGATCAACAGCATCACCACAATCATCGTCATTGCAATTCGATGTATCAACATCATCACAACTAACCACCAGCATCAACTTCTTATTCATCATCGTCTTTATAACAATCTCCTTATCATCAGCATTAGCATCACAGTTACATACTTTGCGTTAGGAAAAATACTTATTGGAAAACAAAGGCCGGCTTTTTTTCAAATTCCAATCCCTCAGTTTTCTCTACATGTGCTGTCATCACTGCTTGGTTTTCTCCCCTATGTCCTTTTTTCACCTTTTTTTTTGTTGAAACGTTCGTGCCCACAGTGCTTTGGAAACACTTACCTCTTGATGTTGGCTCCTGCACTTATTTGTCAATCGCTCTCTATATAACTACAACTATTTAATGCGAAAACTGTAATGCAGTTGACTACCTGTCTACTCCGTTGAAGCCGACAACCAGGTGACGTGACCAATAAAGGCGATGTTATATGCATGTAACAAATTGTATTAAGTTATCTGAAAACCGGTTTAAGCATTTTTGACTTAAGCAGAGATGACTGCAATGTGAGAAGTTGACCCACCTGGGCAGTTTGATGATGTCAAAGTAAAGGTTACACATCCAGTGATCCAGATCAGAGGCGATCAGCTCTTCGATCTTCTCATGCTTGTCAATCTCAGGGTCCATGGGCCCTCGCAGGAACGGGCATCGATAGCTAGATCCGATACAAAGAATATTCGAATAAGAGACATGGTTGTCATGTGTGTATGGAGGAAAATAGTTTTGGTTCATTTTTGTTTGATACTGCACACACAACTCCAGTCAGGCAACTCATGTCTGATCAACTAACATGAACCATTTAAAAGTTCTAACTGTTAAATCAAAATCAGGAAAATTAGTCTTTTATGCACATGCCCCGAATATTTGGAGCTCTCTTGCGAAAAAATTGCGGGCTACAACAACATAACGATCATTACAAAAAAAAAAAATTGGTTCTCCGTTATTCTGCTGAAGGATGATTGGGTTAGATACGTGCGACACAAATGTTTAGAAAGTTTTAGACATCGTGATCTGGACAAAAGCCAAACAGGCGACCTATAAATATAATTATGTATATGTTTAATGTTTTTAAAATCACAAGCAAGGTCCTTTTGTTTTTATTTATGCATCGATATGTCTAAAATCTTTAGAGCTACAGTACATGAATGTCAAATTCATATCAAGTTTTATTGAAAATACAAGTTGTCTGCTCGTTTATTACAAAGTATCTCCAAGTTTGAGGGCAGAGAAACACTGGTAGGCTTAACTCTGCAATAAAATGCACAGTGTTTCACCACTATGCTAAGTCTATGTTCTATTTGTATTCCATAGAATCAGAAATTAGTTTACTTATATTTTGGAGACATCAGGAGTAAATCGCGCACAATGGTTTTGAGTTATAAATCTTACAAATAAGTAAAGAGCATTTGTAGAGAGCGCCTAATCAGCTGATATGCTCTCAGCCTTTTGCATGGGTTCCCCGACAAGCCATTATCAACCAAATTACCTTCAAAATTCACAAAGGAGCAGCAAATAAAGCGCATCACTCTAACATTCTGACAAGATGTTTCACTTCCTATAGTCGGGTATTCTTTGAACGCATGAGTGAGGCGAAGAAAATGTGTGTAAATAGCCTTTCTAGAGGACTAAACGTCGACTTGCAGATAGCAGGACTTGAACCCCAAACCTCTCTGTCCGAAAGCCAAGAGTCTGCCACTAGACCACGACGCCACATACCGAAAAATGCACTCTATAATTGACCAATTTTATTTGCTTTGAGATGAAATAGGGTTAAAAAAGCTAGAATGAAAAATGTTCAACCAAAAAATACAGGGTAAGAAAAAATGTCAATCGCTCAATATGTCAAAACTTTCTCTTGTTCCGATTCACCGTGGTCGCTCAAAATTAGGATTTTTAAGGTCCGGTTGGTGTGGGTTAGGAAATTGTATTTACTAACCGTCCCTCGACAACATCAAACTGGGCATCACAAACAGGGAAGCAGCCCCAGGCCAGGATATGGTCAGTGTTGACCACTGAGCCCCTGAGTAGGAACAGTTCAAACATCACCACCATGCCAGGCCGCAGGTGCTTCTTGGGAGGCAAAACGGTGAACACACTCTGTTCCAGCTGGAAAGCGAGAGATAAGATAAGATAAGATAAAATTTAATTCATCCTTTAAATTTAAAAACGGCAGTTGTCTTGCGCACAAGCTAGAGCTTAAAATTGGTACAAATAGTTTTATCATCAAACACAGTTACTATATCAATGCCAAATATTTTAATAATTTTAGATCATTATGCAAGTCGTTTAACCAGCTGACGAAAAGAAGAGAGAGGGAGAGAGAGAGAGAGAGAAGGGGGGGGGGCGAGTTTAAGAAATAAGGGCAAAAGGAGTAGGGAGAGAGTATTAGCTTCTTGATTTGTTGAACTTTTTTTTATATTATTTGTTTTGTTTTTATTCATTTATTCGTTCTCTATATAGCCCATTTGCTGTCAATTAAGTATAAATTTTCTTTTTTTCCTCTCTTCGAATCAATCATACTTCAATTGTAAAATCTGGTACATTTTTGCAATTCTCTGTTTCGTTCATTAAGTCACCATGCTTTTATCATTTTCATCATTAAAGTCAACCAATTCTTACATGAGTTGCCGAAATTTGATGTATTGAAGAAATGACGTTTGCTTTAAAAAGATATCGAAATGTATGTACGTTTACTTTTAACGCCATAGCCTATGGTAAAACTGGGAGGTACGCCTTACAATGAAAACCATCACTACTTGTATCAAACATTAGCTAAGGTTATTGAAAGTTCCAGAAGAACTTATTTTCCACCAAGTATTTACTATACTAACTGGCCTCCATAAAAAGGAATATCTAGTTGGGTTACCAATATACAAGCATGCTTAATGTCATCATGGCTTTGGTGTGGTCTAGTCATTCCATAAATGTTGGCAACGAAAAGCTATTCCTGGCAGAGTTTAAACGAAGACCTGAACACATCTTTTAACGAAACGGTCGGTAATATTATGTGAAAGCGATAGGTTTCCTTTCGGTAATAATAACCTACTTGAACTAGAAAAAGATTTTTTTATGCCTATATTCAGACCATTAAGAGGGATTGGTATTAAAACCAGAAGTTTCCATGATAAAATGCCATAGACTTGGACACACTCTTATTGCTGTGTGCGGAAAAGATGAAGAAACTTAACGTCATGTGCTAACTTCTTTTGCAGCCTATTATGCAATCAGAGCTAGATATTTCAATATCCTTAGTATACAATTTGTCTCTGATGTCGAGTAATATATATTGCGAATCGATGTCAATAACTTTACAAATGTCACAAAATTTAGCATTCAAGAAAAAAGACGAGAACATAATTATAAAACGGTAACATATTAATAAGCCATGCGACTCGTTTCAAACAGGCATATTATACTGACCTGGTTACTGAATTTTTAAGCATCATATTTTAAAAATTTAAATGTTATCCTTATAGAAATCTATGCACATCCAACTGGATCAAAATAGATCAATTCATTATTCTATTCAATGCATTATTGCTTCTTTTGGCAATTTGATAAGAATGTATGACTAGTAATGGATACAACCTGTACGTTGCTCTATATATTATACGAGCGTATATCCCTATTATTGGTCGTTGGAGAATTTAATGTATTTTTAACGTACATGTACCTATTTATATTTACTACATGTATTTTTCATTGTTAATTGGCAAATGGCCTTACAAAAAATTATGCACTTCAATTTGATTCTATGTCTGTCTGTCTGTTTCTCTGTCTATCTATCTCTCTTTCTCTCTCTCTCTCCCTCTCGCTCTCTCTTTAGTTCCGTTTGGAAAATTATTCTAACCTTCATCTCAACGTTGTAGAAATGTCCTTCGTGGAACAAGGGCAAGGTCGCGCTCCCCCACTGCTGACCTTTCAACCTTGACCATCGCATAGCGTGACCCCCGATTCGGTCATAAAGAGAGACCATTAGGACGTATCGCCCGGCTGGACACTTATCTTTGATGCCGCGCAGACATTTCAGCTTGATCTGTACAGTAGAAAGATAGTGTCAGAGTGGGATGTTTCATCATATTTTTTAAAATATCAGGTTAGATATTAGTGATGTTATGATGGTATTACTAGTATTTGTTAAAATTTCATAAGTTAATTACAAATTTAAGTTCAAATCATTAGTTTTTTGACTGCTTGGCTAAGATAGACACATTTTGTTTACGGATTTGAAGTCTAATTCATGTGTGAGCACTGTTAAAATTTATGTAACCTTAACAACTTTTTGGAGTTTTTGTTAACTTAAGTTTTAAATAAAAAATGCTTCATTATCAAACGCTGGTATTGTAATAGCAATAATTTGGCAAATTTTTTTGTGTGCTTTAAAAACCGGTGTTTTATCATAATTAATTTCTTTAAAGTAATGTTATATCTGCCAGTCATTATACCTGACAAATATAGTGGCCAAATAGAACACTTAAGAAAAAAAAACATACAGCATATTATCGCTAGTTGGCATTAAAGAAGAGTGAAGGTCAAACGCTAATTACCTGAACTGGTTGTGGTGTTTCATCCCAGTCGACCTTCCACCTTCGACCTTTGCTCCCGGCATACTGACCTTCAGAGTGCATTAGGTCACCATAGAATGTCTGCAGCAGATGTATGGAAGTGGCAGTTTTATTGACAACCGATTATACTATACTATTTTGGTTTATAAATTTGTCTCATGAGAAGAAAACAATATTTACTCAATGAATGTGTTTTGTTTTTACAAAAAAAGTGAGTTTAGTTACGGGAGGATACGACGGCACCAAGAAATATGAAGTTTTGTAAAGCTTCCAACATAAATTATTGTCTTCAATTCTTAAGTTTTGAAACGCAGCTTTGTCACAAACACCAGAAATAATAATCGAGTAAACGAATAAAAATCCTGATGCGAGACTTCTGAGTTCTTTTAAAATCTTGGAAACGTGAAAAGTCGTATGAAGAACGTAGAAAATAAGTTTATTCAACTTAAAATGAAGAAATCAACACGAAACAGTATTCACATCCAGCAGTAGTCGAAAATAATAACAGTGCAATTGCCGATGTCCAGCATAAACAAATCGTAGATCTAACTTTTGCTCAAAACTGCTCACTCTCTCTTAATCCAGTATTCTATCCTCTCCGTCGTCTCTGAATCTCCCTCTTTATGTCTCTTTATCAACCACGCGAGCTCTATTTATAAGTAAAACACACATCGAGAAACAACACACAAATTCGAGAAAATTCGACCCTTTACAAGAAAGGTGAGAGAGGCGTGGCCTAATACGGCAGCGACACCCAATCGCGAGCCAAGCTAAAAATAGGTCGCCCGTCATTATGTAAATTAACCGGAAGATAGTAATAATAATAATAATAATATATACACTTATATAGCGCCAAAACT
>BMAT01010532.1:309040-327321 GCA_019649035.1 Elysia marginata | reverse complement strand
TGCCGGGCAGCAAAATAGAAAAGGTAAGATAAAGAGCAATGTTTCAACACTCAGTATTTGCAGTTTCGAAATTTGAAATCTGAGCTAGCCCTCTTCTATGAACCTTGATATCGAAGTTAACATGTTTATATCGAATTTTCAATCAAAAGTTGCACAAAATGCTCGTGCGTGTCATGATATCATGTGTTTTTTTAAAACAATTTTTCTTGATTTTTTCTTAAATTTAAAACATTCAGACACTTAGAACTAGACTATGGAGAACGCTCTTCCACAATCGTGACATCACCAGTCCCCTCTCTCTTATCTCACTCTTTACTCCCTCTCTCTCCTTCTCCCATCCTCGGCCTCTCTCTCTCTTCTTCTTCTTCTTCTTCTTCTTCTTCTTCTTCTTCTTCTTCTTCTTCTTCTTCTTCTTCTTCTTCTTCTTCCCTACTGCGTCAAATTTGAGCAGTTTTTAACGCAATAAATTATTTTTCAAATACTCTTACCACATACCAATATTGTAAATTCTAAAATGTAGAAGGTAACAAAGGACATACCAGTAGATCAAAAGATGTATCAAATAGATATAAATATATCTCAAGTCCAGGGTGAATGAGTCCGATGTCGCAATTTTTAACCTTCAAAGGCCTTGCATTTTTGGGAAATATTTTTCTCAGCCTTGGTTAATTGAAAATTAATTTTTTTTAAATTTTGGATTATCTTATGAAAATATACTAACGTTGTTGTTAGTTTAAATTACAGACTAAAAGAAAAATAAATGAAACTTTGAATGACGTTTTCTCAACAAAAGAATCTGACTTCTATTTGCCAAGGATATTATGAGACAGATAGCTTTACAATTTGACATTGATTTGACATGAAATTATAATTTGACAGTATAGTTTTAGAGATCACAGACGTATCGACGCATTCTTTCCTGTTCATCCAGGCCCTAGATCTGCCAGTAGTCACTGCTAGATCTAGACCTAATCTAGTTTAAAATTAAATGTTGGTGGGGATCACGATAATCTCTCTCTCTCTCTCTCTCTCTCTCTCTCTCTCTCTCTCTCTCTCTCTCTCTCTCTCTGTGACGCCCTTTTTGAAGAAAACCTAACGTAAAAATCATTCAGAAATTCACCATCATTCGAATTTGTTTTGCGCATTGTAATCTTTCATCGGTTAAAAAAAAATTCTAAGCACCATAAATCGCAGCCCATGACCTCATGAACGCACTTGGACGTTCAAGTAAAACCCATCATGGCTAGGTCTAAAACGTTTATGGTATAGGTGATATAGAGAGCAAGAAAATTTCTCTTAAAAAAAAACAAAGAGGAACTATTGACATCTTTAAAGAAGCGCACGTCAAAATGTAGTACCATTTAGAAACTGAATTGAAATGAGAAATCACAAAAATAGTATAAATTAAATGCAAACTCAACATAGACCAATATTAAAGCTAATTTAAAAATTAACTGGAATATATAATTGTAAGTGAGAAAGTTTCGTTCAAACGTTTATGAAGACTATTTAAAAATCCTTACCGCTTGCCATATTTACAGCTGCCCAAAACAATCTCTCACAACTTTTCAACAGAATTCTCTATACTTAACACAGAGAATTCACACAACCTCTCGAATAAGAACGTTTATGTTATCTTAAAACTAGCATTAACCTACGAAAATATCTTAAACCGATTTTCTATTTATTTCTCATAGTATCGATTCAGCTCTCAGATTACAGAAGTGTGACTCCAGGTCTAGTGTTGAATTCAAAACGCGGGCATAAAAGGATCATTTAAAGCACTTTCGCAGCGAAATGAGATCGATGGCCTTTTGTTATTCTACAAATCCCTTTCTATGCTAGACTAGAATCTAGACTGTAGAAACGGCACGGTAAGTCACTGTTGCCTCGGGCACGCCCACGGTTCAATCGAGTTCGATACAACAAAAGACTGCTAGTGTTAGGTCTAGTTTATCACTGTCACAAACTCTGTAGGAATACAAGAATTTTTTCATCGGTTTCAAACAAGTCATATTTTTAAAACACTCAGGAAAAAAAAAAGAAAAGACGCAGGGCTGTTTAGCGAGAGAGCCTTACCTGTGTGGGTCGCCATTTTGTTCCGCAAGCGTCGTTGCTAAGCCGGTTGCCAGTGGCTGCTGCTACATGGAAGGGGGTGGGCGGGAGGCGAGAGAGTGGCGGTAAGGGGAGGCTATAATAAAAACAAACAATAAAGGGAAGGTTTTTGCTGGGGGTGACCTATCTTGGTCACATTGCTTGTTATTTTGCATACCAGAGAGCTCTACCTATTAAGCCATTACAGATAGAGGTCTTTAAACCTACTGGCATTCTGTCTTTTTTACATGCGTGGTACCTCTGATAGCGTCTACTTTATAGGGTTTTGCTTTGCATTTAAAATAAGCAAGAAAAACAGAAAGGAACAAAGATATTATATAACTATTATTTGTAATGAACCACAAAAAAAAAAAGAAGAAGAAGCAGCCTACTTTCCATAAGAAGTCTAGTACAGGAATATGAAAGAGCCAAGGGTTAGAATAAAAAAGGCAGGAATTATTAATAATTATGATGATGGTGGTTTCATTTTAGTCAATGGTACATCTTTTCTTTAACTTTGAAATTATTTCATTGATCCTCACTGAACGATCGAACGCGTGGCATAATTATAAATGCCTGTTATGGAAAACTCTGAACACGACCTCCTTCATAAATACATGTATTCTGTTAACAATGGTTATGCCTACCAATAGCATGTTTACAGTTCTAATATACTACTATGCAGCTGCTCGTGTTCTCCAGGTAGAATTTAGACCTTTTGTTTACTTTTTACTTTTAGTTTTACCATCATGTGTTGATTTCGTATACATGACTTTCCCTGCTTTGCAAAAAAAAAAAAAATCATTAGTTTCATTAATTTTTATTTATAATTTTGCATTTATTTCTAAAGCTTTCTGTATGTTGGCAAGTCTTATTTTACTTGTTTAAAGATCCAAATTTATTAAAAATGTTCAATCTTAAAAAGTAAGAAATATCTATCATTTTCGCACTCTTTAAAGACAAATTAATTTTGCCTTTTTTTTACTGTATTAATGAAGTTTAATCTTATAATTATTATTTTCGTTGTCGAAAAATCTTCATATGCAATAGAATACATAAGCTTACATGCTTAAAATTTCGAACTGTGCCCAGTGTTTATACATACACATCCAAGGATTTTCATGGGGTTTTTATTTAGCCGGCATTATAATTTTATTGCTCTTAGCACACCTTGTGTTGATGACATTTATTAAGCTATGTGAAATGCAATGCTTGGCTAAATTTCAGGGTTTTTAGACTATATTTTGGCATCCTGTTTACAAATGACTGTGTCTGTTATTGTGATGCATGCACCTCCTGGTAGTTGGTTGGTTGGTTGGTTAGTTGAATTTTAACGTCCCAGTCAACTTCGAGGTTATATCAGAGACGGCGCTTGGGACAATTGAAAACGTGCTGCCACACTATGATGTAAGGAGTGCTTGCATACACCACACCTAGTCACATTCTCCTGAGACACCGGGCCGACCAGACCTAACACTAAATCCACAATACCAGACACTAAGCGGAGGCGGATCAGCTGCTAATACCAATTTTTAAGTCTTTTGGTTTGACTAGGCCGGGGATCGAACGACGCACCTCCGATCTCTGAGCAAGGCCACAGAGCCGGTCCTGCTGATAGAAAAATGGTCTGTATGAAACGCTCCAGTCTCGACAGTACCGAAACATTACTGTTCTAAGCCTCATTACAGTAACACTCTCTAGTATTTGACCATTTTGAATACCTTACACTTAATAACAAAAAAGATGCCCTCTGACTCGTATAGGCCTAAACTAACACCTGCTGTCTACGTAACCGTTGACCATACAAAATAGACTGGAGTACGCTCTGCCATCCAGAGGCCGTTTCTCTACGTTATCTTTATTGTTCTAAAAACAAAAAAAAACTAAATTTGCGTTGATTAGAAATGGGAAATGCATCATGCGCTATACACTCGTTATGTATACTTATTATTTTACATATTGTTTGATTAGGAACTGAATTTTGACTTTTTTTAATGCGCGTGTTTTATAGATATACCAATATACGCAGTTTTGCCTTTTCTAACCACCTCGCATGACTTTGTCTCCACTGTGGCGTTACATGTATGATTTAAACAACACTATTTCGGTGTTGAAGGAAACAATATGACGTATCTCCCTGTCACAAAACATATCGACGTTTGTGGTTAAGTCACGCTGGTTTGCCTCTGGGTATCTAGCATGGATGTGTCTTTTACGCTGCTATTTAAGTGTATAGGAAATTCTTTTTCTAATGAAGATACATACCTCGGACTCAGTTTCATTTTGACACATAAAAGTTGACGTTAAATAGGCTTAAATATCCGACTAAACTCCGAAACTCGATTTTTGGAGATACGTTCATTTGCCTCTGGATATTTTTAGTATATTACATATTTGGAGTGTCCGCCGCAGTTCTTTCCTGGGTAAAGTCACGTTTACAAAGCAGAGTTCAGTCAGTATAAATTCATAAAATAATGCTACATCAAGCACTTTATACCTTAAAACTGGAGTTTCTTAGGTTTATATACTGGGACCAACTTTGCTTATGTTGTATAGACAGCCTTTGGTGAATATTGATATGTCATCGTTTATTTTTTGTAATGAGAGCACACGCAAAATATATTTATATTATAATTATACAATACACATGTATAAATTGATGGCAAACCCTGAAGACCTTTATATTTTAATAAATAAGACTAGACAAAGTATTTATGAATTAAAGCAGTTATAGCCTACTTATGGCTGCGCCTATGAATGACTGCATATAAATTCAAATTAAATGATGGCAAAACTTCAAACTGCTTTTTCTGAGTTTTCAGTAACATAACCAACAACTGATGAACAACACAATTTTTAAAACATAGTGAACATGAACAACAATAAAATTGCTTGTATAATGTAATCATATTAAAGATCTCCGTGTGATGTTCATTTATTTACATTGACCAACATTCTTTTGATGATGTTCCTTTTTAGTAAAAATGCTATTTAAATCTGTTATAAGTGTCAATTTTCAAATCCGAAACTATAGTGTATCTCATTTTTAATTATGCTACTGAGGAAGCAGCTAAAACATTAATTTAAAAACTTAAACGGTTTCACTTCAAGTTGCTTGTCTTGTCGTGCAGTTGGATTATTGCAATACAGTGTTAGGAGAGCTTCACTTATAATCATTAAATTCTTTTTAACCAAAAGAAGCAATTCTATGATATTAATACTACAATAGTAGAATTAGTACCTAACTTGAAAGAACTGCACTGTCTGCCAAGGTCAATAAAAGAAAAATTTGTTTACAAAAACTGTTTAGTCATTTAACAAGTCTGCATGTTTCTGCTCCATCATTTACAAAATTTTTAAGCCTGGTAAAAATTAAAGAACAAATGCTGATTCAACACTACTGCAAGTGCCTGTTAAAAGTTATCAATCTTTTAGAGAGCAGTCTTTTTACCATGTCAGTAACTGGGATCTGTCAATGTCATGTGATTTGCAGAAATTAAATTTATTACTATTCAGGGTTGGGCACTAGTGAAAAAAAAATCCTGAGGTCAGGATGAGCATTACATAACAGTATAAGACATTGCTTTAGCTATTAATTACCCTTACTTTAAAATTTACTGATGCAATTCACATAAATAAAACAAGTAAAGTCAATACCGCAGTAAGATTTATTTTTTTTTCAAGAGGACTTTACAAGCAAAAATTTTTGTTCTCATGAATAGTGTATATGCAGATCAGGATTTTCCGTATTCAAAATGGAAAAAAAAGTCCTGAATTCAGGATAAATCCTGAGAATGCCCATCTATGACAGTGAGAGAGACTAAATCACCGAAAAGCTTTAAAAGTAAAAGGCTTTTTTTTTATTATTCAGAATGCCTATTTTTTTACTATGGATTAATCTTGACAAAGTACATAAAAAACACTGTAAGTTTTATCACAGTTGCTCAGATGATAAGCATGCAATGGCAAAAAATTAAAACAGAGAAAAAAAGGAACATTTTCAGAGAGCCCCCAATATATGTAGTACTAAAATCCTGGGAAGATGTGGTAGACTATCTGTCTTGCATTCAGGATAAAGGAGTTGGAGGTCAGAAATAAAGGTTCTGAGAAAACGCAATTGAAAGGTCTAGTTTTTACTATTTTTCTCTATATTTTAAATCAACAAAAATATTGATAATTTTATGAAATTTTTGACATATAAAAGCTTAGAAAAATGTTTGTTTTCAAAAGAGTGACCGTTGTTGGGTGAAAATTGTGATATCTTCCGCATTCACCCTAGAGACGCGACATAATATTTGCTAGATGGGTTTCAAGGACCAAGAGAGCCAATGGGGATAGACCTATTTGGCATTTTTGTTTAAGAAGCTAAATAGGTATTAATTACTGTTGAGGATGACAGAAGCTCTGAAGTTTTATGTTGATAATGTTCCCGTAATAAATAATCGTGCATACTTTATTAATTACTTAATAAATTACGAGGGTCATCTCAAACATTGCAAGGTGGAAAACTGTTCAGTCTGACAAAAGGCATGCAAGCATATTTTTTCACAAAATGTAGGAAACTTTTGAGACATCTTCAATGTGTTGTGTCTGGCAATGATGCTTCAGATCTGTTTTTTATAAGTTCTATATATACAATACCTTTGCTCAATTAGGTTTCCTATTTCGCAAAAGCCAGAACTGTACAAGCACAAGTGTAAACTTTGATAGAGCTCCTATTCTACGAGTTTTCCAGCTTTTGAGTTATGGAAAATGCAGGAAAATATTTGGAAACAAATCGCAACTCCTGCAATTAATTTTCTACTTCAATTTAATATCTCCTTCAAATTTGACCACACACACAAAAAAACGCAACAAACAAACAAAAACTCAGATACAGTTATATAGACTTCAATTAGAGTTTAATGGTATTTTGACCAACATGATAAATGAGACATAAAATAAAACATAATTATTTTTTGTGTTTTCCTTGCTCCAAATAAACAAGGAAACTGTAATACATGACCGTAGAAAAAATTTACCTCCTACAAGTAACATAAGTATAGAACAAGCACAAATGGGCAGCCACAACTGAAGAAATTGAAAGGAACAAAAAAGGTTTTTTTTTAATTTTCAACTTTCTCACTGACTGTGGGCAAGATTGAATGCTATGTATATACAACTACAAGTAGTAAAAGCTAAGTGGCAAACAAATGGCACAACACTATTTTTTTTCTCTGAACATAAACATGGACTGTATGGAGAAGATTCAATCAGTAACGTCACAACGACTTTTTATTTCTTGGATCCTTTGCCTTTGCCTTTTCCTTTTTTGCTTCCAGAGTCTGCAGGAGTTGATCCAGCTTTGGCCTTTCCTGCTGCTGCCTTCTTTGACTGAAACAAAAAATGAAATGTACCGCTATTGAAAAGTCTGTGAGTCCAAAAAAGTTTAGATGAGAAGATTTTATCTAAAGATGTCAGAACGACTATATTATTCAGGGATGGCAACTCCACGTTTAAAAAAAAATACTGAACTTTTTTGCGACTACCGCAACAGTGGTGCAACAATCAAAGTGCGCGGCGGATTATAACGAAACAAAACAGAAAACACAGGTATCCGTATTTTTAAGAAAAATTGGCATCCCTGATTGTTAGTGACAGTAAGCTGGGTCTCCCTTCCCTCTAGAAAAAGACACTTCTAACCTACCGGTCTCACAAGATCTGACAACTTAAAAACATCTGCTAATGGTCTTTAAAGACTATTGTCCCTACCATCCCTACACACTGTATCATCCCTACATTTCCTACACACTGTATCATCCTAAAAGTCCAGAGAAACAGAGCATCCCTACCATTCCTAGGTGCTGTATTATCTCTATAGTTCATACACACTATCATCCCTATCTCCCCTAGACACTGTATCATCCCTGTCTCCCCTAAAAACTTGTACAAACAAACAAAAAGTACATGCTCTGAGATTCTCATCCAATGGATTAGGACTAAAAACTTTTGTTTTTTTGAGTATTGCCTTTCTGACAGGAGGTAAATTATCCATTAAAAAAAAACTAACCTTTATCATTGTGTCTGCCTCAATGCCCTCCTCTTCTTCTTCCTCATCACTGGGAGGGTTGAGACCATCTCCATTCTCTGCACCCTCTTCCAATACCAAGGCTTCTTCCTCCATTGGTGCCCCTCTTGCCTTCCTCTTCTTGCCCCCGGTAGCCCCGGTGGCGTAGGGAGTCATGTGGATTTGTTTGTTGTATTGCCTTGTGAAAGCAGCCTTTGTCTGAAAAAAAAATAGAAAAAAAAGGACTTAAACCTACATTGTAAAACTGCCAGAGAGGAGCATACATTTACAAAAATAAATGTTAGTTTCGAATTAAAAAAATCAAAATAAAAGGGATTTTATTTGGGAAGGTGTACATACAGATGCAAAATGTTCTTAAGCTTTATGAAGAAATGAATTTGAAGAGTGAAATTCATAGACCAAAGCAATATTAAAATAAAAATTATTTCAATAAAAAAAAAATGTTGATTGTGTTATATGGCAGGTAAAATGTGAAAACAAAAAAAAATGTGATGTAAGGGATAAGTAGGTAGCTGTGTTATTGCAAACTGCAAAATCTAATCCGTGAAAACCTTTTAGACTATTGGATGGTGGATTCATACCTTTGAATCTAGTTGAGACATAGGGTCGAAGCTCTTTGGCCATTTCGTGACCTCCATGATGTTGTCAAAGTCCTCCTTGACAATGTCGTAGTCATCCATGATCTTGATGACTTCTGGCACACCGTCTGTTCCCTGTGATACCAGCGGTTGCGTAAGACAGGACCGGAATGATGGCAGGTAGTCCAGGCTGAGTCCTCGTTTGTCACATGACACTCTGAAAATTTAGAGGGGTTTTTTTTAACATAAATTTGAAAAAAAGCAAAAGATATTAAAAAATATTTTTTGATAGCCCAAATAGTTCATCATTCCAAGGTCATGCACTAAAATCTGACAGATTTTATGCTTAATCATACACAGAGAGAAATTTATTTAATTAATATTCTCAATTCAAACAAACAATAAATGCCTTTTGAGGATGTCACAAAACAACTTTTCTTTTTTGGTGCATTTCGTATTTTAAAATTACAATTTACTTGCATCAAGCAAAGTTCGTTCATGTAAGAAACATTTCATACTCAGGCCTAGGCCTACAATAGTAGATGAGAAAAAATAAAAGTACCACGAAAAAAAAAAATCATTTTACACTTTCAACAATGCACTCATAAGGGACGTCAAGCCACACATTAAGCAGGGCCTAGATTCCCTGTTGAATATTTGGCCAAACTTACTCAAGGCGCATGTGTGTGGACAGTTCTTGAAGAATGCGCTGGGTCTTGTTTGTGGACGAGAACTTGCCAAGCCACTGGGGGAAGTCCGTCATTTGAGGGAAGCTTCCTCTCATCAGCTCCCCAGGTATCACACTGGAGAACATTGCCTGATCAGTGGAGAAAGGTCGAGAATCTTCAAACAAAATCCTTTGGTAATTTAACAACAAAAGATAAAATAGCATAAAGTCCAAAAATGGAGAAAGGTCTAAAATCTTGAAACCAAATTCTTCAACAATTGATAACAATAGCATTAAGTCCAAAATTTGAGAAAGGTCTAAAATCTTGAAACTAAATTCTTCAATAATTTAACAACAACAAAAAATGGCTAAAAGTGGGAAAAATGGAGAAAGGTCTGAAATCTCGAGGCAAAATTCTTCAATAATTTAACAACTAATAAATGGCATAAAGACCAAAAATGGAGAAAAGTCTAAAATCTTGAAGCAAAATTCTTCAATAATTTAACAAGTGATAAAAATGGCAAAAAGTGCAAAAAAATGGGGAAAGGTTTAAAATCTTGAAGCAAAATTCTTCAATAATTTAATAATTGGTAAAATAGCAGTAAGAGCAAAAATTGAAAAAAGTCTAAAATCTTGAAGCAAAATTTTTCAGTAATTTAACAACTGATAAAATAGCATGAAGGCCAGAATTGGAGAAAAGTTTAAAATCTGGAGTGTAGTGGCGACAAGGCAAGAGGGTGGGTGCCAAAGCTACTATAAATCAAAGGTTTGAATCATATTAAAGGCAGACATTTAGGGCATTTCAATGAAAGCCTACTTCTCTCCGCTGCTAACTTTATACCTTTAAAATCTTTCAACCGCTTGATTGCTCAGTGGCTGTCTCCCCTATCAATTCTGGTCTTGCTATGCAGACCAAGTAAAGCTTGGGTGCCTAATGCTATTTTTGGCAATGAGTTTTTAAACTCACAAAAATTTGCACAAACTTTCATTGATTCAAAATTCTCCATATTTGTACATCTCACCAACAGAGATGACAATAAACCAACACTGCTTACCTGGGAGGGCAGTAAGTTCCAGTTGCCATCCCTCCTGACCAGCCTGTCTATGAGATCACCATCACAAATGCTGTCAATAGTTCGAGCCAAGCAAGACAGGTGGCGGGCTTGCTCTCCCCTGTAGAGAGAATGTGATAAAAATATATGAGATTTTGTTATTTCATGTATGTCGGACTTGTTTAAAACTAAGAGAAAAGCCAGGTATTGTTGTCGTTCTCACTATAAGAGCAAAGCGCACAATTTTTTGTCACCAGTGGGGTGAGGTGGGAGCGGAAATTATGGCTTATTCCCGTTTGATCTCATGAGGCTGAAGTCAATTCTGACAAGTTGCCTGTGGTCAATGCAAAAAAAACGTAAACTTTTAGTTCACTTTATCATTAACTGCAACAGATTTGAAACAAGCAATCGATTCGAAACTTCAAGAATATGTGCATCAACCCATCTCTAATTCCCATACAAAGTTTTACGTGCTTTTGAAACCAATATACAATATACTAAGAAGTACCTTTTTTGCCGATAGTTGTAAAAATGGACAAAATCTTAACTTCTGCATAGGATATAACAAAAACCTTCCTAGCTAAGCAATGAACACAGGATAAGAGCCCAAAGATGATAAGGAGTAGACTCGCTCAAGGTCATCATTAAGGAGAGCATAAGTCTTCATCTGCTCAGCCATAATCTGAGAATGGGCTGGACCTTCTGTTCTCACACTTGACACTTTAACTTTTTCCTTGTCTTGCCATTAGTCAGAATCTCACAACGTGTTGCCCAGGCAGGATAAAGTCGCGCACCAAAGTTTGTGAAACAGGTACTAGAGCTGCCTTCCATGTATTTGGTAATACTTGAGTAGGATTGACACAAGCTCCTGAGTCAATAAGAAAAGCCACTGAAGTCTTTCAAACCATCATTTTACATCTAATATCGTTTAATAGGTTGGTCTTCTATTGTTTTTACATGGTCAGGTTCCGACTCGCTGTCTGTCACCAGGTTATTCACCCAAGCAAAAATCGACTCACGCAAAGTCAAGTTGAGTGAAGTCAAATGTATAGAGGAACAAAGTAGGAATATAAAAACATAAAATCAAAATTTCTGACATCCGGAACATTTGCACTAGTCACAAGATATTTTGTTTTTAAGGATCCTGAAACTGGGTTGATTCAGTGCTTCCTGCCTTGTTTTGCAATAATAAATATGCCACATGCACTTCTTCGTTAATTAATTTTTCTCTTGCTTTGCAACTTACTTTGCAAGATTTGGAATTACTTTGACGTAGTTCTCATGAACAAACAGGGGTCCAAAGCTGTAATCGTTGAAAAACAAGTCTGATTTATCATTGATAGTCATTTTCCTTGTTTCCTCATCGCTGACAAAAACCTTGCGGCATACATCAAAAGGTCCCTGGCATAGAAGGAAAATTAAAATTAAGACTTGACTTATTGTTGTTTTTCTTCTAAAATGAGTCAAAAGGAATCAATAACACTTTACAAAATATCTATGGGTGCAAACAAGCAAGTGGTTTCTATAGATAAAAAAAAGGAAAATAACAGAAAAATGGCACCTTTGTTTATTAAACAAACACCAAAACATCAATCAGTATTGACTTCGACAAAAATGACTGTTTTATCACTAGCTCACCTGGAAAATCTGCTTAGTGATAGAAATGACTTCATTGCTGAAACCCTTCACGTATTTACACAGCTTACCAGTTTGATGTCTTTCTGAGCTTTCTTTGCGTCATTCTTGATCTGGTCAAAGGTCATGTTCTTGTCACCAGCACTCCACATAGACATATTGTGGATTACCTGGAAATAGGAGGAGGTTAACATTTCGTAAGCTGAACATTACAAAGTCCTATCATACAAAACATAAAGAGAAAAAAAAAATAAATTTGTAATTCTCAGCTTGCAATTTCTATACTGGACAAACACAAATTTTGAACTTATTTATTTCACAATAAGGAAAATGCAATTTACAAGGATTGCTCTGCAAACAGTCGGAGAAATCATCAACAAGGCAAAATACGAGTTTGGTTTGAAATGATCATTGTATTATAGAAGACTGATGGAAATCTAAGTTTAGATGATTAAGACTCATCCACTGTCTTCAATAAACGTACGTTTAAGGAATCTTCATGGCATCACTGTCTTGAAATTTAAAGGCCTGAATTTTTTTTGTTAAACGCAATGCCTTAAAAAAATGCCTTCTTCATTTTCTTTAAATATTGAAATCACAATAATTTTCACTAATTTGTGTTTTCTCACAAGCATAACAATATGATGCTAACCCAGAGGTCTATCTCAAAATCGGAAGTTTTGAGAATAAAGTCAGCTTCTGTTGTATATATTTGAGGCTTATAATATTCTTCACAAATCAACTTTGGCCGAGCCAATTTTCAAAATTTTAAGAGGAAAGATGAGACAACTCTCAAAGATATTTATGGTGGGACAGTGTCATTTTGGTCAGTCTATTCTGATATAAACCATTGTGTTAGCAACGTAGCAATGAACTTTTCATACAAATGGGATTGACATATTAATTCACTAATTCTATACTTGCTTTGTATCACATCACAGGACATATTTTTTTGCTTTTGTGCAGTTTTTCTTACAAGTAAAAAATGAGTTTATTACAGTATTAGGAGTTTTTTTTAAGGCAAGTGAAGGTTTTCAAATGGTCTATGCCAAAACTTTTTGTTTCATTTTTATTGCTGATGCAACAATTATTCCACTATGTAAAATTACCCAAGCCCCATAAAAAAAATCAGAGAATAATATATACATAAAGATAAACTGAGCACTGCCAAAAAAAAAAAAATACAGATATCGATTAAAATCTGACCAAAAATTTGCCCTAAACCAAAACGCTTTCATAAACCTTAAGCAATACGGATGACAAGTGGGCCGGCTTAAACAACCAAATATACGACAAGTTGTGGATACGTCGATGGCAGGCACATCAAACCTCTGATTTTAATATAGGAAAAGAAGCCACATCAGAGGTTTGATGTGCCTGCCATCAATATACAAAAAACTCTAAAAATACTCCTTTATCTTGTCGACTGTTTATACTGAAAGACCTACAAATCTTCATTGAATGCAATGTTAACTCACTTGTCTTATATCATGATTGGAGGCCAGGATTATCTCGTTGAGGGCTGCTGGGGGAATCTTCAGCCCTTCTTTAAATGCGAGGGACATCATAGCACCTTTAATCTGTTCAACTCTTGGCCGCTGGAATCGCAGATCTAAGCAGTAGTTGGAAAGTGTTCGCATCTTCATTGAGTTACGGTCGTTACAAATACAAATGATGGGAATCTTGGATTTTTTAATCAACTGAACCAACTCCTGAAAAAAAGAAAAAGAAAAAAGAAGGGAGATCAGCAAAATGAGGTTGAGAAAGGAATGAGATTTGAAGGCCCAAATATTCACGTCTCCTATTTATTTAATTCAATAAAAAATCTAAAAACACTTAGACTTACATCTTAAAAAAAAAAAAACTAGTCGAGAAAATTTGTCGTAAGGCATACAAATCAAATCATCATTGATGAAAGGAAAATACCTCATAAAGTATTTTTATATCTCACATAATTTTTTTACAGTGCAACACTTTTTAACTGAAAGTGTTTCAACTAAAAGGCATAGTTAAACCAAAGTAAATTCTAATATCCCTATAAATACTTTTACTGTATTTTATAAACAAATATGTTAATGCATTTTCCCACACTTTGGTGTACAAGTGCCAACCGAAAATGGAATGCAGGGATTTAGGATCATCGGGGATGCCACTAAAATTTTCAGAAAATAAATGAAAATTCTGGCACTATGCTCTGACCTTTAAAAAACCTGAGAGCCCTATACAAAATGTGTCCTTTAGGGGCACTGAATGAGGATTGTTCATGGGATCAATCTTGTTCGAATTAGTGTTTTCATTCAGTTTTCAGGATTTAAAAACAGGGGAAAAAAAGAAAATAGTGAAAAATGATATCTCTCCATCATATAAAAAAAAAACGAGCAAATTTAAGACTTGTAAAAAAAATTTCCTTCACAACTGGTTCTGTCATGTCGGTAGCTGCCCTACAGACTCAATGACAGTGCATGGTATTTTTTTGCTTTTGTGCAGTTTTTCTTACAAGTAAAAAATGAGTTTGATTTTCAATGACACAATGATCTTTGCCCACCTAGTAGTTAATGGGTAGCTAGGTATCTAAACATTCGGCTAAAGTAAATGCCGAGAGGAAAGCAATGGCAAACTAACTAACTGCACAATATGCCTCAAAAAACAAGCACCCTGCTCGTAGTTCTCTCATGCTTGAGTGGAGCATGGGGAAACTAGAGCTTACTTTAGAATTATCTTATCTCAGTCTTAAGTCAGAGTTTCATCGAAGTCACTCCAACAAAACAGTTTTCCTAAACATAAAGAGCTCTAATTAAAAAAAAAAACTGGTTTAATGCTCTGGTAAAAATTCCATAAATTCAAAATTTGAGAATTCTCTCAAACTTTGAAACCCTCACACTGGAAGTTCCAGGGACAAAATTCATAGGTATAGCTCCAGATAAAACCCTTAGGTTGATGCTAAAATTCAATGTCTTCTGCGAAGTGTGGGTTCTCGTTTTGGATATATGTGATGGAAAAACAAAATTATTACAAGGTCTATCATAAGAAATCCATAAAATTACACTAAAACTTGTGTATCTTCTTTAACAGTGACAACTTTTGCTTTAAGAAATTAGAGTTGTTTAAGAAAAAAAAAAAGGAATCCTGCAATAATCATAAAACTAGCTCTCATCTCTAAATAATCTTTATTTACGACACTCAGAAGCAGCATCCTGTTCGTACAAACCTGAAGACCTCCCCTGTCCTCGTTGCCTGCCATTCCATCCACCTCGTCCATTATCAAACAGTGAGACTGACCATTAGATGACCTGTGTGGATCACCCGAGCCTGTGTAGTCGACGAGGGTGTTGTTGTCCAGGGACTCGGCAACCACTTCCTTCAAGCTGCGCTTGCTGCGAGTGTCTGAGGCATTGAGCTCTACGTATGAGAAGCCCAGCTCCTGAGGTAAACAGTAACCAATACTCTCTTGTATTATTGTCATGTTAAGTGATTTTCTAGTTCAAAAACTCAGGAAATCATTCGAACATTGCTCCTCACGCAGTTACTGACACAAGTTAAACTAGTTGTTCTTGTTTTGATAGCAAACAAAAAATGGTAATCACACAAAACCAGAAATTTTCTGATTTAGGACTGAGCATGTCAAAATGTTTTTAAAACATCAGTTAATCCCACCCATTAGGAAGCTTGTCTCCCTGTCTCTAACTGTTGTGACCTACCTTACAGACCAGGGTGGCTGTCGTCGTCTTCCCAATACCAGGAGGGCCAGACAGAAGGGCAGCCCTGCACCCAGCACCATCCCCTTTATTGAAGAAGTTCCCTGAGGGGATATACATATAAGGCTTGCTATGGAATCTAAATGAACAAAATTGTGTGTGTGTGGTATTTTTTTAAACAATACAGGAAAAATGGAGTAGGGGTTCCTCAAATTATGTTTAATTTTGTTCAGCAACGTTTACTCTTAAGATAAGATAAGATAGATTTTATTCATCCCTTAGGAACGTTGTTTTCAATCCAATTTGCTCCATAAAATTATCAGTAAATTAAAACACTGGCAGGTAAAAAAAAATAACAAAAAATCCTAAAACTGTAAAACTTTGAGTAAACAAAAATAATTGAAGTTACAATATAGGAAATAAAGATTTTCATAAGAGCTTTCAGTACATTAAATTCAACTCCTGGTTTGCATGATTAGTTGTGTTAGATCTATTTTTGAAATATTCTAGGTTTTTAGGTGAAGTCAAAGGTTATTACAATTTCCATATCTTTAGGTACCTTTCACACGACTATAATTATATTGAGGGCATAACAGTGTACTATAATCTGCAGTGATGCCATTTAACTTTTTCAGGAATAAATTAATCAGGACTTAAAACTAACAAATAAAAATGAGAATAAAGAAGAAAAAACCCATGTATTGATTCGTATCATTGACGAAGTAAGCTGGCCTATTAGAAAAACTTTTAGAAAAACCATTTCCCAAAAACCTATTGGCACTCTACATACCTGAAGGTTTCAAGCCTTTCACGATGACGTTGTTATGCCAAGCTTTGAGCCAACTGAAAAGTTTGCGAGCGTTGCTCTTGTCACCTTGCTGACCAATGATTTGCTTGAGAGAGATCGGCTTGTGTTTGTCCACCCACAGCAAGGATTCGGGCTCCTTATCCACTGTAGCAGCTCTAGCCCCTGGTAACGAGTCTAAGCCCTTCTGGCTTGGTGACTGTGACTGGCTGAGGAGTTTGGCCGATGAAGCGGGGGATGGGGCAGCGGTGGTATCTGTTGAGATAGTTGTCGCTGCATCATCTGAGGTGGAGCCTTTGAGCTGTGTAAAGAGGGATTTCTGTTTCTTGGGGGATGGGGTGCTGGTGGTAGACGCTGTGTTTCTGGTGTCCTTGTCAGATCGAAATGATTCCAATTTCTTGGCAGATTCAGCCCTTTTCAGCTCTTCTTTTTCTTTCTCTGCCTTGATTGACGCCTCCTGCAAAAAATGGATTACATAAAAAAAAAGCTTAGAAGAAAAATCTTTACTTCTTGAACTTTGATTTAGATTGGCTCAGTTTACTTTAAATTATATTATTTTAGAGCCGGTTTTTTTACATGCTTGTGTTTAATTTAAATTGCCCATTACTAAATTTTTCAAAAATTGCATTGGAGAGAAAAAGATGTTCAACAGAAATCAGTTAAACATGAGAGTCTCTTCTCCCTCTTTCCCTTTGGTTCAAAAATTTTATATCTCTGTAAATATCAAGATCTATATAATATCAAGTAAATTGATTTTACTTCCATATTCTTTTTGGGCACAAACAATTAGTGTCAGCATTTTCATGACTGCCTCAGAAATGGGCGCAAAAAAAGCAGTTCTTTAACTCTCTCTCAAAGCAACCGAAAACCTTTCTAGCATCTTAATTATAATAATAATAGATCGTATTTTGTTAGCGCCCAGCTCCGGGCCATAAGCTCTAGGCTATATATACATCAAAGCTAACAAGAAACCATATTAAAGCCTAAATACATATGCATATTAATATTATCATGTGAAACAATAATATATGCAAAATTAAAAGATTATCCAGATTCAAAACTAAAAAGGAAATCAAATAAATATAAAGGAAAAGGTTAAATATTTTACAAAACATATTTAAAAATAGAGGAATTAAAATTAGACTTAAAATAAAAATGGTTGTAATATATACAATATCTTACACATTGGCAAGTTGTGAAAACATACTTGCGTTTCCTTCCACAACAGCTATTTTGACTTAGCCTTTTTAACGTTCTCACACCCTGCTGCACACTGGGGGTGCTGGCCTAGTTACAACACATACCGCCAGCCCTTGCTCTAAATTTATGGCACCTGTAGTGCTTATATCCCTTCACGCCATTCCACACTCTCGGAGTTATCGTATTGTGAGTACTCTTCACATATTTTTGAAATATTGTTTACAATGGCAGCTAACATTATTTGTGTTCCGTCCTAAATTATATTTTTACACTAAAGCTATTTCATGATGATCCCAGACCTCTTGATTTTGAATGTTCTCTAAAGGCTGTTGTTTAAGCGAGTCCACATCTAGTTTTAATTCTAGCCTCAAGAAAGAAGATAAGAATGATAATACTAGCAATAAAAGCTTATTTAAGTCACTATGACATGGCGGTTATTCATTGCTTGATTGATTGATTGAAGGGTATTTTTACAAGCCCAATTCCAC
>BMAT01010532.1:296371-308771 GCA_019649035.1 Elysia marginata | reverse complement strand
TACGCAAGCGCTCCTTACACCACAGTGTGGCAGAACGCTTTCAATTGTTCCCAGTGCCTTCTCTGTTCCTTCAAAGTTGACTGGGACGTTACAACTCAAACAACCAAACCAAACCTATTCTTTGCAAAAATTTCACAGAAAACATAGCTCTCTCAATCCTCATTATTCTTTATTCTACAGTGTTGACCATTTTGTTTAAGTGACTATAGGGAATGAGATTAGAGGTAAAACAAGAGTAACATCCCTTTTCCAGAGGACAACACTCCAAAATACTATAGTGGTTATTGTAATCTAGACCTAGATTATAGAGTAAATTTCATACTTTTATAAACAATTTGACATCTAGAACTTAAAAACTATAGAGCTAAATAAAAAGTTTATCTTCAAAATAAATCTGTAACATAAATTATAAAAGATAGTAATATTCTTATTCATAAGATAGAGGAGAGACACCAGGAAAGTTCCGCTACTCTTGTTAAAATCTCATTCCCTATGGTAGCTATGCAAATGAGCAAATGTGTGTAAAAACTACTTGTCTGTCTTTATCTATAAATTATCTTTCCATTGATATCTTATATATACACTAGAGGGTTTACAGGTTTTTCTTTTCTATTAGATTTTTCAAAAACACCTAAAATCTAAGCAATTACTGGGAATCGTCAGCGGCAAAGCACAGCAGTAAGACCGAATGGAGGGGGAAAAAACTGTGCGCCGTGAAATGATTAATCAGCTCTTTGGTCATATTCCTTACTTTTTTTATTTGCTGCTTGGCTTGTATTTCATACTTGGAGGTTTTGCCAGGGAGGTTCTTGATCAGGTCGAACAGTCCGTCTTCATCCAACTCTTTTAGTTTTAACGATGCAGCCTGAATTGTAAAAGACATAAAAAGTAAACTTTTTACATTATTTTATAAAACTTGATCTATAGCAATATGTCAAGCGTTAGATTTTACATGAATAATACATTTCTCTCCTCCAGTTCTTTGCTGCAACTACTTGTGATAATTTGTCTATCTTAACATACCTCGCCACTAGTTCAAATGATTCTGATGTCAAAAGTTCTAATTGCACTAACAATTTCCTTCTAAAATCTTATTTCACTGCCTTCAGTATATTTTTGATAATTTTAAGCCAGCACAGTTGTTAGCGCTAGGAGGCCAAGAAAAATTTTTTATCTAGAATAACAAGACATTAGAATCCTGAATGTGATGTTGGAATTTTCAGACTCAATTGCAAAAAAGGTCTGACATATGTGTGTGTTTTTTTTTAACACATCATAAACGTGACAATAAAAAATAGATAAGAACTGAGTTAATTTGACACTACAGAAAAAGACACTTGTTTTACTTCATTTATTTCATTTTATACACTATATTTATCCCTTTCGGGAAATGTCTTCGTTACTAAGCGTAACTGTGTCGCCTTTGAACAGCGCCACTAATGCCCCAGCAGACCAGTACATTTGAAGACTGTAGCTGGGTACCCATTTTACAGGTGGGTGGACTGGGGAAAGTTAGGGTAAATTGCTTTCCCAAGGCAATTGCAACATGGCATGGGCGGGAATCGAACCCATGACCTCCAGATTTCAAGTTTGACACGCTAAACACTCCGCCACGCTGCCCTTCAGCAACGTTGATATATAACCAAACTAATTGATTTTTATCCATAGAAAATTTTGAGTTTAATTATGATATTTATGCATTTTCTCTTAAATATTTGTCGACAATGACCTCACTAGTTATTGTTTAAGTCATGGCTGTGAAGGTTGGAGCGTTAAAAGACAAGCCAATGTACTAGAATGATTGAGATATATCGATACTTGTACATAATAATTCTGGGTAATCAAATACAACCAAAACAAATTTTCATGATCATTGGAAAATAAAAATTTTTATCTATTGTACAATTGGATATTTATACACATAAAGTTAAAGGCCCTCTAACCTTTTTAACTTTGCTCTCGCCTGGCTCTCTGCCGACAACCAGGTAACTAGTTCGTCCACTGACATTGCCAGTCACCTTCCCACCATGTTTCTCAACCAAGCTCTTGGCATCGTCACGGTCTATAGAGTCCAGCACCCCTGTGATAACAAACGTGAGGCCTTCTAAACAGTTCTCTGCTCCCTGGGGAAAAAATGGATTCAAGAAAGCTGATTAATTTTAGCACAGAAACAGTTAAACTTTTCTATTCCTTGCTCCTCTAGCTTGTTAAGGTTATTATACAAGTAATTTATCCCTTTAAATTAAAAAGCATGGTGTCTTACTTTAAAAAAAATCACTTAGCTGGAAGAAGAAAGGAATGCCCCGTTAGTGAATAGTTTTTTTTTCTTAAGTACCTAACTTTTAATTGCTGTTGTTTGTCATAATTCTCATTTCCAGTGTTTACAGTGGTGTCTTTATTACCTGATAGGGAAACATTGTGAAAATAAGAGATTTGGAAATAATGAGAGTTTGGGAGCAGGGGAGGATGTGGGGATGCTAAGAGTTTGTTAGAACAAAAGGAAAGGGCACCAAGAAGAATGGAGGAGAANNATGGTTCAACCTGTAGATGCTAGGTAACACGCCCAAGCCTTTTTTTATCTCCATAGCAACTAAAATAGTTTGCTGAAACACGAAAATTCTTAGCTGTTTCTAGATGCCATGCATATTGCAATTGATTTCTTTATCTTGAATTTGGATCGAGGTCTATGCCTACACTACAATCTGCAATCTCCAACCTAAATCAATAGTGACATCATGGGCAGATTTTGACAGTCACCTTGGACGAATTTCCTTTTGGTCTCAGCCATTCCCAACATGCCTGAGAAGGCGACAGTTACCCAACTATCTTGAAAAATTACCTTACTACAGCAAAACTAAGACTTTATTTTTTTAAATGTCTGGTATGAACAGATCAAAGAGATGCTAGATATAAAACCCTGGGCTTTCTGAACAGAAAAGGAATTTAAATGATTTGGAAACAACCAAAGTGTTTAGCTGTCTGTAGATATAAAAAATATAATATTTAAAAAATTGGAATGAATTATATGTAACAAAAATTACAAGTTTCCGCATAGATTTATACCTGTGCTTAATCTTTAGTCTTCAAAATAGTGTTCTATTTTTTTTTAAACGATAAGGCCTTGCTTTCAGTAGATACCGATGGGTAAAAAAAATTTTTTTAAATTTTGAAAATTTGTTACCTCAGGAATTTCTTTAGAACCAAGCGCCAAAGGCCCACCCCGCGCCTTGAAAGCCTGAAATCCTTTAATGCCTTTAGGTCCTCCAAATCCATCCTTAAAGAAGATAAAGAAATAGTAAGCTAGCCATTAAAACAAGAAGCAAGACCCAATAAATTTTTGAGGCGAGGGTAAATCACCCACAGGTACGAGTTTCAACATACTGAGTTATAAAGTATTTCATGTTGAAATGCATGTTCTACGGCAGGGGATATCTTGTTTCAAAGCAGCATGGAAATACTTTGCTGTATAACAAACTGTAACAGCTCTAACTAAAAACTAGCCTGAGCAGTTTGAGCTTGATTTGCCGTGGCTGCTTTACACTCAGTCCTGGCTCTTGCCCTCAAGTGGTTAGATAGTTTTAGCTTCAAATAAGGCCAACTTTGAAAGAAAAGTTTTCATGCAAGATGGGAATGGAAATACCAGGGATGCAAGCAGCTCATGCTCAAAAAGCAGGAAAACTTTATAGCTGCCCCTACAGAACTTTTGAAGGACCAGTTACAAAAGACAGATACAACTCTGTTCTAGGGCCTGCACAGCTATACAACTCAAATAAGTGTTTTATTTTCTATGAATCTTCAGATTAGAGCTTTTCTGTAACATACAAGTCTTAATTTTTTTCAAACTTTCCTGCTTTGTTAAACCAAAGAAAATTGCTAAAAAATCGGAATTCCTGCAAAAATTAGAAAACTTGCATCCCTGGAATACCGTAGATAATAACTTTTTGAGCTGCTGACATTGCCTAAAGAATTTTTGCAAATAAATAGCAGGGATGTCAAATGGTTTTGAAAAAAGAAAACAACCTGATAATGAGACTAGCATTGCATCTTGTAAAAAAAAATGGTATAGACACATGTTGTGCAATAAGAAAAAAACGGATGAAAAAATCTGAAAGAATCTGAAAACCCTGAAATTTGGCATCACTTCAAAAGACTCCTATCCAGACAGCTCCACTCACATAAACAAAAACAATGTTGCAATTGATGAGTAATTTTTTAAAATAAAATTGGTCCAGTCCACTTTCGCTCTCTTCAGTATCCTTAATTATTAAAAATTGAAAGTAATATAACGAGCAAATGGCTGGTTTGGGCAACTATTAATCTTGCGACAAAATTCAATTTTTGTATTATTCTATAGATTCTGTACAATTTTCCAACTGAAGCAAACAGCAGGGTTCACAGCAATTTCACACCAACAAATTCAGAGGTTCTTTCAAGGATTATTCGAGTTTTTCCCAGACAAATTCAAAGTACTATTTACGGCAGATTATAAAATGCAAAATTGTTAGTAAAGCAAAATACTCAGTATTTAGTTGAACCAGACTGCCACTGGTTCAGTGATACAATTTTACATCGACACAATGCAAGCCCAGGTGAAAAGGGTGTAAATGATATATAAGAACAGAATTTTTTTTTCAAAGTCTACGGTCAAGAGACCGTCCAGAGCCAGTCCTGAGTCTTCTGGACGGTTTAGGTATCATGTGAAATGTCCTGTATACAGTACTTAACAAAATAAAAAACTCGAGCATACACCTACTGTTCATTTTTTTGTAATTCTATAGACCGACACACACTTAAATATTTACATGTCATCTAATCAGCTGTCAAGCTAAATAATATCTGAAGATATTTTGAAGGTCAAACCATCGTGTGGACACAGCAAATCACAATATAATGATATCGCTGAATATTTATTCAAACCAGCCTTGTGTGGCCAGATAATTTTGACATTCCTGTTAAAAGAAATGTTTTTTTTTTAATCCTTTTTTTCTAGTTGTTTGGACAAGAAAGATCAAAGAAAAACAGTTTATATAAGGTTTACCTCCTGTTCCTTTATTTCTAAAATTTCTGATCCACCTAAATAAACAAAACATTTTTCTAGACTTTTTCCACATTTCCCTGGTATGCTGGGAACCCTGACATGTGGACTAAATCTTGTTTTGAAAAAATACATAATATCAATGTAAACTTTATCATCTTAAGGTGTAATTTGTCCGCATTGCTTCAATTCAACTGTTTATTACAAAGATTAGTATGAACTTTAGGGGCTTGTAATTTTTCCTATGAGGTATATGTATTTTTCTATTATTACTTACATCGTTATCATTATTGTCATTAGTTTTTTCTGCTGATAAAGCTTTTTTCGCTGATGGCTTTGCAGGTGTGACCTCCTCTTGCTTTTTAGACTTTGCAGGAGACACTATTACAGTTGGCGGCTTTTTCCTTTCTACTTCCATTGTGTAAACTTTTCCTTTCTTTGGAGATGGTTTGCCATTGGCCTGAAATAAAGATTAATCTGCATGGTTAAATTTGTAAAAAAAAATTTCATGGGGCTTTTTTGCGTTGAGGAATTTTTAAAAATTAATACAAAAATCCTTCCAGTGATACCCAACAATTTTCTAAAAAATATCGAAAAAAAAAAATTAATGAAAAGCTATTTAATGCGAATTGCCTGGTGCTCACAATCACAACAGTCAGAAGAAAAAAAATTTAATCCGAAAACTTAGGTAATGTCCAGTAAAATATTCCTGTGGATAGTAAAACTTGTTATAAACAAGTCCAAGATCTCCAAATTAATCCACAATCTGTAAAACACAATTTTAAAGGCATGCAAGAACTACTACCAGAGTAGCCTTGTGGAGTTTTTTTCTTTTTTTTTTTAATTAAAAAAAAAACAAAAAAAAACCAATACAGATATAAAAATTTGCCTTCCAGATTTAAGTAATTTCTTGTAAGAATTTTGTTAGCTTGTGACCGTTGGTTCTAATAAGAGGCGGCAAAGGTAAATCAAGCAAAAGTTAGAATTTTTACTCGAGTTGTCAACAATTTCTAAAATCTTATTCTATGTTCTTCAAGAGGCTGAAAAAATGAAAACTATAGCTTATACGAGTTATTTCATTTTGAAGGCAGTGAAAATGGTACCTGTATAGAAAAATATTATGTCTCATGTCCAGGGTGGATGAGTCAGATGTTGCAATTTTAACCTTCATAGGTGTTGCTGTTTTGAACAAGACATTTTTCTAAGCTTGTAGACAACCAAAATTTCATAAAATTACCAGAATTTTTTTTTTAATTTTAAAGCTTAAATTTAAATAAAGGGAAAAAGAAAAATTACACCTTTGAATGCCGCTTTCTAGAAAAAAAAGAACTTCCCACTTCCGACTCATTTGCACTGGACGCAAGACATATACTCAAAACAAAACTAACCTGTGGAACTTGTACCTAATTCACTGTGGTTGCCTCACAAACAATCCCTTTTGTTTTTCAAGGGCCTATATCTTATAGGACTGGATAACACTGTTATTTGATAGACTGTGTATAGAGAATTTTTTTTTTTACTATAAGAGATAAAAATTGAAGAAAAATGGAAAATAGTCATTACAATTTTACTTCCTTCTCCGTTACCTGTGGTTTAGAGGAGGGAGATTTTTCTGTTGATTTTCCACTGTCTGCTGTCTTTGTTGCCGTTTTGCTTTCTTCTTTTGGCACTTGCTTCATTTTCCCTGCTAGTTTGCTTGCTAGGCTACCTGTACCACCCGGGAAGAGAATATGGAGATTAAAGAATTGTTTAACCACAATAACAAGTGTAGATTTATTACTTCACCTTCCAAAAATTTTTTAAAAAAATAAAGGAAGAATCAATTATTTCTATAATGACTTGTAACATTAACTAAAAATTGCCTTTCCCTTGCTTTGAATCATCTTAATTAGCTCTAATAGAAGAAATTACAAAATCCAGCATTTTGAAATGCCATAGACCACTGTAAGTCATTCCGTGAAACATTAAAAAAAAAAGGTTTTTGTCAAGAGAAATAATTTAAAATTACAGCCAAAAACTATGATTTAACTTCAAAGTAAGTTAAAAATATTTTTTTACAGTAAGTAAGAAACATTTGAAATCACAGTAAGCAAGAAATATTCGACATCACAGTGATTAAGAAAGATTTGACATGACAGTAAGCAAGAAAGATTTGACATCATAGTAAGCAAGAAATATTTGACTTTACAGTAAGAAATATTTGACATCACAGTAAGCAAGAAATATTTGACTTTACAGTAAGAAATATTTGACATCACAGTAAGCAAGAAAGATTTGACTTTACAGTGAGTAAGAAAGATTCGACTTCACAGTAAGCAAGAAAGATTTGACATCACAGTAAGCAAGAAATATTTGACTTTACAGTAAGAAATATTTGACATCACAGTAAGCAAGAAAGATTTGACATCACAGTAAGCAAGAAAGATTCGACTTTACAGTAAGCAAGAAATATTTGACATCACAGTAAGCAAGAAATATTTGACGTTACAGTAAGTAAGAAAGATTTGACTTCAGAGTAACAAGAAATATTTGACTTCACAGTAAGGTAATAAAGATTCAAAGTTACAGTAAAAAGTCGCTCAATGAATCTTCAATTTACGCCACAAGAAAAAAATTGACGAAATGTATTTATCTCCAGTTTGTAAAAGAGTGGATATGAATCATTAACAAACTGAAGACCAAAATTTTGTAATTGTAGGCCTACCTGATGATGGTTTTTCATTTTCAGGACAGACATAAACTTCAGTTTCATTGGATGGCTTCACCTACAAGTAAGACAAGAAAAAAAACATTTTGTTGATCCAGTATTGTAAAATCTGCACAGATATGGGACCTGAATAAATAGCATTTAGTTTGGCAATAATAGTTCACAATAAAGCACCGAAATACATTTAACCACGCAGATTATCAAGATGGCACAATGAAAACACACTTGTCAAGACAAAAAAAAGTGTCTCTCTCGTTCCCCCCCCTCATTCCTTTCAAAACTTGCGATATATGACCAGGGGATTTGACATAGTAAAAAACAGGGCTTCTTTGCAATATTCTGTTTAGAAATATAATTTCACCAATATAACTCAAAAAGACCGGTAGCAAATCATCTCATATTATTATTTTACACCTATGTAAAAAGCTGAGAATTTATTTACCTTTTTCACAGTGGGCCCATCCAGCTGGTCCAGTGTCTTCATGAAGTCGTTGTCCTCATGCATCTCTTCATCAAACGTGAGATCTACTGATGTTTCCTTTGCCAAAACATTCTTTGTGTTCAAACAAAAAAAAATTGCCACCAAAAGAGAACATTTTAAATGTTAGTAATAAGGATATTCAACCCCTTTACAGTTTTTTTATCATGGTTTTCAAAAAATTTTTGAGAAAAAGAAGAGAAAAAATACTAAAAAAATGAGTGGCTTGTCTATCAAATTCAAGTAAGTTTAAGGTCAGATATTGCTTAATTTGTTTCAACAAAAACTTTTTTTTTTTGTTTGCACCAAATATACAGAGATCAACAAAACAGCAAGGGCATACAAAACTAACCCTGACCATCTAGATATAGCATACTCCATGTAACACAGGTCCTTTTTAACTAAGCAAAGTTCTGCTTCTAGGCAACAACAAAAAATATCCCAAATTTTCTTCTTTTTTCTCTGTTAAGTGACTCCCGTTAACAAGAACAAGGGCTTGAAATTCTCTATTAACACAAACAAATTTAGTGCTGCAAACACTTTTCACTCTAAGTGTTATCCACTGAGTAAAACAACGATAGGTATTTTTTCTATGCATGACTAACAAAAACATCTCTGTAGTTTCAGTGCTATAATCATGCAAGCCCACGAATTCTAGAAACGCAACAATACGAACTATTTCTCCTACTTTTGTGTGTAGTGTGTTGAGTACAGTCTTTTATTTTTTTAATGAATTCATAAACCTCTCAACACAAGCTCCTGGTAACAAAAACAGGTTTGAGCCCTTCAGGTTTGAACCCCCGAGCCTTAACACCCGCCTGTTATAAGCCACGCAAAGGAACGTAAAAACCCAGGTTAAAAGGTCAGGGGAGCTCCTTGGAGTAAATTTTAAACTTTTAGTTTGAGCTGTAATGACGAGAGAATTTCAGACC
This sequence comes from Elysia marginata, assembly GCA_019649035.1. Classification (NCBI taxonomy): domain Eukaryota; kingdom Metazoa; phylum Mollusca; class Gastropoda; family Plakobranchidae; genus Elysia; species Elysia marginata. The sequence continues at coordinate 299,619 of BMAT01010532.1, read as the reverse complement.
ACATTACCAGTCTTACAGTCTCTTCTTCTTCTTCTGGTCTATCTAAAAATAGAACCAGACCGGTGTACTAGTCTTACAGGCTTATAAAGTTAAGAAGCCCACAGAAATTTGAGTGAATAAGGATCTACTATAGTTTATTTGGGTCTCTAGATCTTTGAACGTAGCTTGCAGATACAGCACCAGCCTTTTCAATCTTTAAATGTAGAGTGCATATAAATCAATTCTATAGAGAAAATAAAGGTTAAAAAAGGACAAAAACTGATTGTACACTAAAAGAACTTACTTCCTCGGTTTCTTCATGTTTACGTTTAGCCACAGCTGTTGTTCTTGAGCTTCTTGATGCCGACCCGTCACCAAAAAAGTCAGCCACACTAACAGCTTTTTCCTTCGGTGTCGATTCTGAGTTAGTCACTTTCTTTACTGTTTCTTTCACTGGCGTCGTTTGATTGTGGATAACAAACTTGTCAAGGGCTGTCATTTTCTTTTCCTCTTCATCTGGAAAAAAAATTATGACAACACAGAAAAAATCAACAGTGTTTACTCCGTGTCTTAGAATCAGGGATGCATGCTGCTCATGCTCATAAAGCAGGAAAGTTTTACACTCTGTAGGTGCCCTTATAGAACTTTTGATGGACCAATTCAAAGAGATAGACTATATAACTCTTTGCTAGTGCCTACACAACTATACAACTTAATAGAAGTGTTTGATTTTCTATGACTCTTGATTTAGGATGTTTTCTTTCATAATTTTTTCAAGTTTTCCTGTGTTTTAGTTAAAGAAAACTGCTAAAAAATCAAAATTCCTGCAAAAATAAGAAAACTTGCATCCCTGTTAGAATGGTCTTGATCACCATACAAAAGCAAGATTTAGTCTTTCAGGTCTATTGTCATGTAAGGGTTTGAATCATGTATAGTCTTCAAAGAGCTAAGTATGATCAGAAAGTTTTTGAAAAGATTGGAGACCTCCAAAATCCAAGTCTGATAATGCAAAGTTGTCATAATTTGAAGTAACCCCAGAAGAATGATTATCATTCCAATTGGGCTGTGTTAAATTTGAACTTACAGTGCAAAAAAAGTGTTTGATTCTGTAAAATCAAAGCTTATGATGTGGTTTATAAAAGATATCTTGTCTATTAAAGCTGGGTCGATGATCTAAAAATATGACATGGATCGACAAGACACTAACATAGGAAATAAGGCATAGTACATTAATATAACTCAATACTGGGTCTTGTAAGATAGTGAAGTGACAATTGAAAACCGTTTTTTCAATGCTTGGTTCAATCCATTTTGAATAGCTTCGAGAAAATGACCGCCTTTAGTTCCCTCTAATCTCTTTATCCCTGTTAAATTTCAAGAGAAATTAATGGCATATGGGTTTGTAGCTGTTAAAGCAGCCCAAAATTTGGTAAGAAAATTTTTTTTTACTCTCCAATAGATTCTGGATAAATATTGAATTTTACCGAAACTGGACTAAACTTAGATCTAGTTTTGAAAAAAAACACTCTTCAATTACAACCGCACTATCTCTCTGTCTCTCTCTCTTCGTTGCTAAAGCTTGGAAATGCCAGTAAGCCACTAGCAGTCTCTCCCTTAGCACACTAGCGCAGTAAACTTGGGGAATGTAGGGGTGTTGACAGTCTGGGTGTCCTGACTATGGCTGACTGTCTTCTAGTGTCTGAGTGTCTTGATTGCAGTTTGCGGAGTTGATAGATGTAATGATTGAATGGGTTTTGTGGTCTTATCATATCGTATGGGCTTGTATCTAGGCTGGTGTATGGGTGAAGTAGATCCAGTACATGTTGATCGTGATTGGAGGCGGGTTACTTAGGTTAGTTTACTTCGTCTAGAGTAGATACATTCTTATCGCTTATCCCGCACGGAAGCATACCAGTTTGTCATAGGACGAGTTTGTCACGTTCACGTTTCAATTAAAAAAAAAAAATCAACTAAATGAAAGTCAACCAATCAATTTATCGAACTATCAGCTTTGAGAAGACTTTAGAATCAATTTTCTAGATCTAGTGTGAAATCGAGAAATTAAATCTAGAGTGCTAGATCTAGAATTAGAAGTCTAATCTAGATCTAGATAGATTCTATAGACGTAGATTCTAGTTTGGTTTTAGAATCTAGATCTAGATTTAGACTTTAAAAGAGATCAGTGTGAAAGTTTAGTTAACTCAGTAGAAGGCATAGACCTATAAATTCCTCATGGAAAGACAGCCTAATAACTGTGACAAACTGGTCCTGTGACAAACTGGGCCTGTGACAAACTGGACACACCCCATCTGGCACTCTTAGCATCGCCCAGTTTATTTTCATAACCGTGTAGTTAGTAGACTTCTCAGGAAGTAATTGAGGTGCAAAATTATGTAAAAGCATTTTAATTACCTGAAAAATTAATACAACATGCTTTTGAACAATTTAACTAATCAATGAACTACACGCTTATGAAAATGAGATGTTTTCTCTAGCAGTAACATACTTTTTTACCCTTTGACGCTGGCATTATTATAAACAACCTTTTTTTTTCAATTTTCACCTCAAATTTAATTATTAGATGGCTGATGAATAATGGCTCCTCAAAAGCAGACCTTTTGCTGGAAGCTAATAACTCTATAATCACACATGAAGACTGCTATTTGCGACCTTTGCAATTGAGCTATCAAAAAAGTGAAACCACTAATCTGTTGAGGCACCCCAAAGCAAAGCACCCATTTGTGTTGGCACAGGACGGAGAGCTTGTCAGACCCCAGTCTGTGGTTTCAGTTCGACCTTCAAGTTTAAACCATTTGCAACCACTTGAACAAGGCAATTCGCAAAACTTTGTAAATATGAATACTTTTTGCATCTTTTTATGTATTTCCTCTTTGTGTTAAGCACTTTTCAAGAAAATGTTTTAAACTATTAATTTTATCTTTGACAATAGTTGTCATCTGATATTTCACTTGCATTAAATGAATGTTTGTTGCATCCTCTTTTGTAAAGTACTTTTTTGAAAAAAAAATATTACTAACTATTAATGTTGTTTTTTAACAATAGCAGTCATTTAGTATTTCACTTGGGTAAAATGAATACACCTTGTTTCGTTTTGGATGCAAAAGGATTGAATAAAAATAATTTTAAAAAAACAAGGAGAAAAAACACCAAAAGAACAAGCTTATAAAAAAGTAAAGGAAAATGGCTGGGTCCTGCTGTGCACTGCAGTATGCATTGTAATGCACTTCAGAGCGGGTATGTGTGGGTGT
>BMAT01010532.1:233124-244187 GCA_019649035.1 Elysia marginata | reverse complement strand
AGTAGTAGTGGTAGCGGTACAACACTTATTTCAGGGAGCATTAATGCCTTTTATCAGTCGACTTAGTCGTTATACTCGTAGTTTATCGTTGTTGTCTCAATATCTCCATTTGAAATTGCATCCTTGATTTCTCAAAAGCCTGAACCGTAGCCTTTTAAGAGCAGATATTAGCAGCAAACAGGCCTTACGTATGGGGAAAATGGTATTAACTTGCTTTTTACAAGAAACGTCAATAGCTTGTGTTTTTAGGGTTTTTTTTAAATCAATTAATCTCTGTTCTATTAATTTTTTGAAAAAAAATTAAACAAGGAAAAAATTTAGCGCGCAAGGTTTTTATTCCTTTAATGTCATTTCTATAAACGATACTAGAAGCAGCTGAGGATCTCAATAAACTGTCACCTCTTGTCCAAGACCCGGATCAATAGACGATCATTCACAAAGCCAATTTGCTCAGGAGTCAAGCTTTGGCGAGCTGAACACCAGATGCAGCTAAAGAGTGTGGCGTCCTGGTCTAGTCGTAGAAGTTTAGCTTTCGGAACGAGAGGAACGGAGTTCGAGCCCTGCTTTCGGCAGGTCGACGTTTAGTCCTTGAGAAAGGCTGTTTACACACATTTCTTCGCTTCACTCATGCGTTAAAGGAGTACCCGACTATAGGCATAGAAAGTTCCTGTTAGTGTACTAGAAATACGCGCTTTATTTGCTGCTGCTCTGTGAGATCATAAGGCGATTTGGTTGGTTATAGCTTCTCAGGAACCTATGTAAAACACTTAAAACTTATTAAAGGATTAGGCGCTATAATAACGTTCATTACTTTACTTTTTTTCAATAAGGAAGTGAATAAGGTCTATATGATTTTCTTAACAATAGTGATAAAGGTTCTTGCAGCTTTTAGCGGTAATCGTTGCAAAAACAAAGCATCTCAGAAAATAAACGATAAATTTTGATCTTGATAGAAAAAAAATGAAAGAAAAGTAGGAATCTCATAACAAATATTTAACAGCTTCTTTTTTATGTTATTGAAGCGTTAAAAACATTCGCCCCCCCCCCCTCCCAAAACCTTAATAATTCACTCAGTATTTAGTGTACTACTATTAGAGTTCTTTTCAAACACTATCCTAAAAGAAAACATAGACGCTCTTTGTAAAAGGCCGGGACAAATTGTATCATTTAGTCTAAATGATAATGCTGTCCTTATAATCTAGTCCTACGTACATCTTGCACGTACATTTGTATTTTGTTAAAAAGTTACAAACATAATGTAGAGCAAACCATAAACGGTTTAGGAATTTTTGCAAAAGACCAATTAGGAATAAAAGTTGAATCCGTATATGATTTTTTTCGTCGTTTATTTTTTTGTTAGTTATTGAACAAGTTTTCCTCTACATGTTTTCTACAATGGTGTTTGGCTCTGCTCTTTCTATCCCATGCTGTGCATCAAAATCGTTATATCAGGGGGCCAACGGCCTCTTAACCGTTGAGGATCAATGAATTCTGTAATGACCCTAATCTTCTGAGCAGATCCCTTTTCGGCTGGGCTCAGTCCAGCCTTGGGAGAGCGCGACAAATCCCGGTAGATTAAGGCCATTATCGACTTTGTCAATGGCATGAAGCGCGCACCACTTGGCACAGTGCGCATCGAGGGTGATACACAGGTTAGCACAGAAATAAAAAGAACAACTTTGATTATTATGGTTGTTTTAAAATAATCGGTTAATCAAAGATCCGGATACAATAGTTAAATAATGTTTTTTTTCTTAGAAAAAGATATTAGCTGCGAGTATTCGATTTGTTGCTTTGAATTAATAAAATCTCATGGAGTTGTTCTTGGTGGTGATTGAATAAGAATCTAAAACAAACCTAGTTTAACTTTTTTCTTGTTTGATTGACCACTGCCAAGACGCCCAAGCTAATATTTTTTTCATTATTCTGTTAGCTTTGATATTAGTGCTTATTTTTTTAAATCAGCTGTTTACACTACCTATTTAGATACTTTTTTTGTTGTAAAATGATCATGATTTTGTCTTTTTTTGTGATTTATAATTATTGCGTACCGTTGAAGTAATAGAAAAGTTTATATAGCGTGTTTAAATTTTCATTTTCATATCAAAGTTAAAGAGGGCAATCGAGGTACTAAATGTTTTCGTGAATTCAAGAGACCTTGCATTACTTTCTAATTTTTAAAACCGTATACATGTGTCTCAGCACCTTTTCATTATTTAAGTTTTTGTCGCCCTGTAATCATTTATATTGGCAAAAAATCTGAGTCAAACAATATTTTTCAGGTGATTTTTTTTTACTATTTTGCGTTGTTTCGGCGAAGGTTTAAAATGAAATAGTTTTTAGAGAAGTTGATAAAATCACAGAGTCTATTGCGAGTAGTAAGTATTTACAAAAAAAACCAGACTGACAACCTATCACTACGTAAAACAAGAAAACAAAATACAATATAATTCTAGATTCATAAATAAACACATTTAGTTTTTACAATACTGCCTTCTTCAGTTACAAAACATAATACTGTAGAGATTTAATAAAGATACTGAAACCATTTCCAGGAGTTAAAGACAATATTTATATAAAAACCGAATGAGATTACCCATAGCCTCTTAAATTCCATAAATTAATCATGTATAGCACGAATAAGTAGTGTCAGTGAGCAATTTCTTCTAGTAACTTTATTATAAAACTCAGATCGCTTAGCAAAGCCTTTTAGTACCTTAAAAATAGTTTTTGTGTCTGGTAAACTACGTCGATTCATGTTCCATCACTCCAAAGTACAAAATACAAAGTGAAGTAAAGAGCGTTTATATAATCATAGCGCTTAACCCACTAATATGCTCTAACGCTTTACATGGGTTCCCATGCAGACTATTACTAACCAAAGTTCTTTCCGAACTGGCAGAGGAGCAGCAAATAAAGTGCATCATTCTAGCACTCTGAGAAAATCATCCACTGTGTCTATAGTCGAGAACTCCTTTAAGGCATGAGTTAAGCGAAGAAAATGCGTGTAAATAAAACTTTCTGAAGGCCTAAACGTCGACCTGCCCAAAGCAGGACCCGAACCCCAGACCTCTCGGCCGAAAGCCGAACGTCTACCACTAGAACCCTACGCCACTGTGCATCGTACAATCTACTACTCGTGACGATGGCAAAGAATTCAATTAAAACATCCATTCGACCTAACCCAGAAAGACCTCGAACCTTGAATCGCCTGATCAGAAAACCAAATATCGGTTCACAAGCTCAACGCTAAACATTCTCACTCATGCCAGGTGTGTATCGGGTTGTAACTGACCTGTATCGAGTTGTTCTAAATTATAGTTTATTCGATGTAGCAATACCGGAACCTAACTACACCAGAACTGGTATCGGAATATGCTGAGCAATAGGTGTATTCGGCACGTTGCTACAGGATCCAAAAAAGCTCACCTCATGACTGGATAACTGCTCCAGTTCAAATTAAAAACGAACATTGTACACTTCTTATCATTTTATCAGCACCAGACTTCGGATATTTCGATTATAAGCTGTACCGGTATGCAATAAGTCCACTTAGAAGCATTCATTAGCGGTTTGTCACATAACATAAGTACAGATCAAAGTGCAAGACAACAAAATGTTTTGAGCTTTAATTCCAGAACAAAGCGACAAGATAAGATTGCTCGGCAGGTCACTTTGTGATGAATAGAAATGAAGCATGCATAATCCTACCAAACCTTTTGTTAGGTGCAATAGACCAAAATACCAAAATCTCAAGGGCCCCCCCCCCCCCCCTCCCCGAGCTTTCAAAGCGTGTGTTCACTCAGCTGTCATTATAAGTTATACGCTTTTCCTTTCTTCCACTTTTGTCTCACAGTGAATTGATTACCAATACTTGTATTGTTTTCTTCAAAATTTTCTTTTGTATTTCACAAGCAGTAACACAAGTCGCACTCACTTGTATAGAGTGAAAACTTTAAAAGCAAAAGTTAAAAACAAACTTGAAAAAACAAAAGAAATTATATCATATCATTAAAGTAATAGAGAATTTTCCATAGCGCCTCTAAGTCTTCATTTTCATAACAAAATTGCACAGGGAATGCAGGTAAAACAAATTCCTTTCAGAAAACAAACGTTTTAATTTGCTCTAAAATTAAATCCCACAGAGTAAAAGGAAAAAAGTTCTAAGCTCTTGCAAGAGCATAAAATATGTTTATAACGTGTTGAAAACTATATACAAGAAAGTTTTGCCTTTTCCCTTGTTACTTGTTACTCTGTCGCTTATTACTCTGTGTCGTAATAAGACTGTTTGTTTTACTTAATAAGGAAAAAAAAGAAAGGATTTAACCAAAAAAAGTTATCGGGAGAGGGCGTTTTTTCATATCAAATTGTACAGAAAGAAATACTACTGCCACGAAAACAGTTTCATGGAAAAATTTAGTTAAGGTTCATCATAAGATCGAACCATTATGTTTGTGAAAACATTATCTTTGTTATCGTTAGAAGAGATAGATCAGAGGTTACGGCATTGCTGAAGTGAATTTATTTTTCCCATGTGCCTTTTGTTTAACTATGTCAAACAACCCAGTTTGTTAGCAAGATAAGGAAGATGGCAGTGCTAGATTTAGAGATGGAGACACCACATCGAATGAGTAGGAAGTGATAAGAGATGAGATTAGTTTGTTAGTGTTGCTACTTTCTCCGCTCCATTGAGTCGCGAGGAGCTACACCCCAATCCCAGTCCCTGATGGACAGACCGGGCGTCACCGCTCGCAGAGAAGTTACTATAAGTGATATATGCCTTCTGTAATTGAGCCTTTTTTCGGGGTTGTGGTTAAGAAAAAAGATGGATGGGACAGTATTGGGTGAGTTGAATAACCAGTTTCGGGTGAGTTCAATATATGAGAAAAAGATCCCGTTTCAGGTGAGTTGAATTAATGGGAAAAAGAACCAGTTTTGAATGAGTTGATGTTATGACAGGAAGAAACAGTTTTGGAAGAGACCAATTCAGAAAAGCACACAAAATTGGTGCTTTAGTTGGAAAGTCATTATGCTGATAAAGACAACCAGTTTTTGGTTAAGTTTTCCATGTCTGTATGTGCCGTTTTGTCTCATTCATACGATGTCTCCTGCAAGGCAAGGTAACGAGTGACGGAGTCGATTAGCTGAAGCCGCACCATTAAATTTTTGTATTTTACATTGGCTATGCGATTCATGACGCCGTTATTAATGAAGTTTCTTAGTTAAACCATAAAGGGTTGTGTAAATGTAAACTGCATCGCATAAATGTCTAATGGCATTCATACGACATTTATAATGAATATGGCAGCGTGGCAAAGTGGTTAGCGCGTCGTAGTCGAGATCTGGAGGTCGCGGGTTCAATTCACGACCCTGCCATGTTTCAATTGACTTGGGAAAGAAAATTACCCTAACCTTCCCTACTCCACCCACCTGTAAAATGGGTACTCAGCTACAGGCAATTCTTGAATTTGAGATATGCGCCTACAACACCCTGCTTATGGGTTTAAAGTGGTCTTCAAAATGTATTGGTCTGCAGGGGCATTGGTGGCGCTGCTCTGTGGCGACACAGTTGCGCTGAATAACGAAGCCAAATTTCCCGAAAGGGATTAATATAGTGTATAATAAAAGAAAAAAAGAAGAAGCTCCAGAATTCAAAAGCGCCCAGGAATAAAACTGAGACTAGTCTTAAAGAATCAATTTTGTGTTCATTTCCAATTAGGGGTTCTGAAAAAAAAACCAATAGATTGGATATCTCAAGGAATGAATTGATATTTCCGAAGAAGACTCAAAGAGTAGCATAAGTAATTGTTAGTTCTTATCTTTTGAGGGGATCAAAATATAACGGTTTTTTATCTCATGCTAGCCTTTCTCTTTAACAACAACAACAACAAAACAGCAAAAGACAAAAGAATAATCAATACGATATATGGAACTGGACGAGAGCAGTTCACTTATTACTTGTTGTCTTATATTTAATCTCATTTTTCTAAATTTTTTGTCGAACAAATACACGATATTTGCTTTGTTCCATGTTTATATTTAGAGATTGTGAGCTTTTCCCAACCAGAAAAGCCAAATTAATTGTTTTGACTTTGAGCTTTTGCAGAACTTTTCAACTCACTATTCCCATAATTGCTTGTGTTTTAGAGAATTGAATTTTTTTCCCACTAATGATTGATAGTTTGGAATCTTTGTGACTCCACAGTTTCCGAACAGTTCTACAGGGGTAGAAAAAAAATTTCGGTTATATCGACTTCTTTGCACCCTCGGATTCTACCTGACACATAATTCTGCCGCTGACAATCGAAGTGCAGTATCTTCCATGTGGTTTGCACTGTAGATACTGCGCTTTGATTGGCAGGGGCAGAATTATACTGGAGGAAAATGTCAGACGGTCTAAATAATATTATAAAAATAATTCCACTGCTGCACGTTGAGCCGCCCTTCAATGCATTGTAAATTTTAGCTTAGGTTCTTCATAATATCAAACCATTACGTTACGAGGGTTCATTCTCTTTGAAGACGTTGCATGCGATGGATTGCCAGCCTTCTCTTTCCATCGCCGCTTTCGCTGCTGCATTCACTCGCATGTTGGTCATCTCTGCAATGTTAGTTGTCCAGCCCTTTCTCCAACGTCCTCTTCCCCTCGTCCCGTCCACTTTTCCTTCTAGTATGAATCTTTGTAGGGATTCATGTCTTTTTATATGTCCAAAATAGGACAGTTTTTTTCTTTTTAATAGATCTTAAAAGTTCTGTACTGTTCTGGTTCATGGTTTTGAGTACTTCTTTATTGGTTTGGTACAAACAGTATCTTTGTTATCAAAAGAAGATATTCAATTTGCTTAAGTCAATTTGTTATGGTTTTGTAAAGGGGTTGAATCTAGGCCACCATACTCAACTTTGAGTACGGTGGCCTTTGGTTGAATGCTTCATAGGTTATTACCAATTTTTGGAGGAAAAAAGATTTTAACAAAAAAAGTGCACAAATCAATACAAAAATGATTTAGCAAGGGAATAAACCTCTGCTAGTTTTTCATCGTACTAGAACAACCCAAAACCCCCTCGATTGAGGGGCAATTGAAAAAATTTAATCTATTGGGCTTCAAGTTTTGCTCTCACTTTAGATTAAATCATTGTCTTACTTGAGCCAAAGTCGGTATGATGGAAGATTGTTCCGCATCTCTTAAAAAACGAGTGCACAATCACACCTCCACTGAGATTGTATATAATAGGCACAAAAATGTAAGTCAACTTTTACACAACACGAAAGAAATCGAAAGACGGAAGAACACACATAGGCCTATTAAACGAATAATAGTTTCTCTCGCTTCGACGCTTCGCCAGTTAAATTCTACCAGCATGTAGATCACGTGTCTACAATAAATGACTTAGATGTAGATAATAATGTATTTAGTCTAGATTTAGATCTAGATTTATTATTTCATATTTTATTCAACATATTCATACGTATTATACTTTTCATATACAATAACTTTCATATTTCTTGCTGTTAAAGGTTGTTGCATCTGCTTATGTAGTTTTTTGTGCTTATAATAACCAGAATTTTTTTTGTCGACAGCGTAAAGACAATATCTGACATGTTGCGAATGTAATACAGCTTTAATATATAATTTTTTTTCTCATCGAAAATGGAGCCTACTTTTAAAGTTTGATCTCGATACTAGTCGTGTTAAATTATCTCCCTTCATTTTGCAATTTTTACATGCTTAAACGGAAAACTAGATGTATTATATTTAATGATGGTGTCACACAAGGAAGCCATACAATTCTTTTATTGAATTATTTTAGATGTTTAATCAGAACAAGACAGTATATTAATAATTATTGGTTTACAGAGCACCTCAAAAAGAGAAATAGTATTTTACATTATAATAGATTAACACCACAAAGCCATGACTATCGCTTAAACAATACCAAAAAAATAAACATAAAAAAGAAATGTATACATATTATTTCTAAAGCCTGAACTTGAAAATATAGAGTAAATGGACCAAAATATGTGAGTTCAAAAGGAAAAACATAGACAACTGTTTCACATAAAAGCAAAATCATATTGAATGTTTCTTCTATATGTATTTCATCGTGAGCCTAATTAAAACAGGTTTCAAATATTTCAAATTCATGTTGCAGATACAATACAAAACTTACGGAGTAAAATGATATTGAGTACAACAACGATTACTAATATGTAAGTCAATAAACACGTAATAGTGAGGTAACGAAAAGCAAAAAGACAAACCGGTTCGTTACATTTGATAGAATATTAGCAAAGCAAAAATGTTCAACAAACAAAATGATATATCTATGATAAGAAAATGGTTTATAATTTACAAAACATTCTTGGTTAAATGTATACTATAGTAAGTTTATCAAAAGCTACCAACAAATTGCATGAGATTTTCGCGAATATCAGCAAAGATATAGGAAATAGTTGAGGTAAGGGATCAAAGAATGGGCAAACTTTTAGTTTAAAATTTCCCTTCTTTGCCTTTTGCTCCCATTCTGTTGAACTACACCGAGTCTGTCTTTTTCCCGCAAGTACATCGAGCCTGTCTTCTTTCTGCAGGTTTTACCTTCTACGCATACATTATTATGTCTTTAAGTTTCCCGTCAACGCCTTCACTTTATTGTTTTATCTCCCTAAAACATTTTAACCCTTTTCTTTATTATAGATCACCTCTCCCGCTCGTTCTCTCTTTCTCTATCTATCTATCTATCTATCTATCTATCTATCTATCTATCTATCTATCTATCTATCTATCTATCTATCTATCTATCTATTTATCTATCTATCTATATATCAATTTATCTATCTATCTTTCTCTCTTGCTCTGTCTACAACTGTGTGTAAATGTCTTTCTCTTCCTCTCCCCTCTTCTCTTTTGGCCCAATAATACGAGTTTCTGCTGCAAGATTATCTTGATAATATACATCCTTAATTATCTAGATTCTATAGCAGGACTTTAATCTACGCTTGTATGCCGATTAAAAACTTAAAACAGCTGAGTTTAGATTAAATGATTGAAAGATTTTAAAGGTATGAAGTTAGCAGAGTAGAGAAATAGGCTTTTAGTGGAAATGGCCGAAATGTCTGCCTTTAGTATGATTCGAACCTTCGATTTATAGTAGCTTCGGTACCAAACGCCTTGCCACTTAGAGAAACATAGCTTAAATAATTATACCATGTCACCACTACGCTTCTTATAGCTTATACCATGTGGCGCCCGTACACTGAGAGCAAAGATGAGAAACGCTAATTCGGACTGGGTTATATTTTGTACTTTCAGTTCTTTACTAGGGGTGTGGCTCGCCACATGAAGTGGCGGGCCGATATTTTGGTACTATTTAAACGCTACATGAAGTGGCGCGCCGATATTTTGGTACTATCTAAACGCTACATGAAGTAGCGCGCCGATATTTTGGTACTACTTAAACGCTAAACGAAGTAGCGCGCCGATATTTTGGTACTGTTCAAACGCTACATGAAGTGGCGCGCCGATATTTTGGTAATATTCAAACGCTACATGAAGTGGCGCGCCGATATTTTGGTAATATTCAAACGCTAAACGAAGTAGCGCGCCGATATTTTGGTATTGTTCAAACGCTACATGAAGTGGCGCGCCGATATTTTGGTACTGTTCGAACGCTATATGAAGTGGCGCGCCGATATTTTGGTACTATTTAAATGCTACATGAAGTGGCGCGCCGATAATTTGGTACTATTTAGACACTACATGAAGTGGCGCGCCGATATTTTGGTACTATTCAAACGCTAAACGAAGTAGCGTGCCGATATTTTGGTACTATTCAAACGCTACATGAAGTGGCGGGCCGATATTTAGTTACTATTTAAACGCTAAACGAAGTAGCGCGCCGATATTTTGGTACTATTCAAACGCTACATGAATGGCGCGCCGATATTTTGGTACTACTTAAACGCTAAACGAAGTAACGCACCGATATTTAGGTACTATTTAAACGCTACATGAAGTGGCGCGCCGATATTTTGGTACTATTCAAACATGAAGTGGCGCCGCATTTAAGATCTTTTGGAGTTATAGAAGATATTCGATGACTTCAGTTACCAAGTAAAGCAATGAAAGTGGTAGTGGTAAATTTCTAGACTAGTTCTAGATATCGATCTCAATTCGACAATATGCGTATTATGTTCGAAGAATCAGAATCGTAAATGTGTCTCAGTGTTAAAATGTATATTTCAAGTGGCATTTAAATAATAGAGACCTTTAGCACACGCACCGTGTCTCAATACGCGTACATGAAAATCGGGAAAGCAGATTGAGAAACTATAAAAATAATGAAACCAGTTTCTAAAAATAGAATGTCTGTGGGTCTATTTTTAGAAACTGGTTTCATTATTTTTATAGTTTCTCAATCTGCTTTCCCGATTTTCACGCACGCGTAGTGAGACACGGTGCGTGTGCTAAAGGTCTCTAGTACCAAAACACCGGCGCGCCACTTCAAATGGCGGAACGACACCTCGTGGATCAAATCTTTCTCTTCAAATAGCTCCGTGAATAAGGTGACCTTGACCCCGGGATAGTAAGAGATATATGATCGAAGGTTATAGATCTAGAGCAAAAAAATGCAAGTGTTGTCACTGTATTATTGTAGGAGCAAGATTAAACCTTTGTGTCGCAGGCGCTCACTTTACTGAATGATAGGTCTAGATCCCAGATTGTAGCCTCCTGAAACCTAGAAACTGAGTTAGATTTTACAAAAACATTTTAGTGGTTCGCAGATTGTAGATTTAGATTCTGTATCTGGAAATTTATTGGTGTTCGTGTTTTGTTTTTATGGAGTAGTACTAAATAGTGAGCGACTGGGGTCATGGATGGTTGTGGTAGGCCCACTTTTCCGAATGGTAAAACTCATATTGGCTCGATCTCAGCATGTAGAAAATAAGAGAATAGGGAAGATATGGTCTGTCAGTAGATCTAGGTCTAAATTTAGCTCGTTGTCAGGTTCTGTTTTTTTTACATCTGACAATCGCAAAAATGTATGCATGATAATAAACAAGCCGT
>BMAT01010532.1:199318-212294 GCA_019649035.1 Elysia marginata | reverse complement strand
CATTGCTCAAAACAGTTTTAATGGCTGCTTATTGACGAACTCTACTATAAATGCGCCGAAAAACGAGCCAGTAACACACTGCCGCTCTTGAGCAGAAGCGGGCCCATACGCGCTTAAGAAGTTTGAATCTAGAATATAGCGACCTAACCTTTTTTGGAAAAAAAAACCAGCAATTAAATATTAATAGTTTTATCCTCTTCAAATTCTTTAAAATTTCATAGCCATCTAGGTCTACCTCTCAGCATCTAGATCTATATCTTGGTCTTTTTCAGATTAACGCTTTTTTTTGCATTGTACCAATCAAAGTAAGTGTTCTTTTTTGTATTAAAATACTTTATCTGCTAACAATCTAGCCAAATTTTACGTTTTTTCGACATAATTACAGACTTTAAGCAGCAACGCGTGAGTATGACGCGAACGTCTGTGGGTCTATTTTTAGAAACTGGTTTCATTATTTTTATAGCTTCTCAATCTGCTTTCCCGATTTTCACGTACGCGTAGTGAGACACGTTGCGTGTGCTAAAGGTCTCTAATATCTTCTTCTAAGGAAGCAAAGGTGTAAACTGTCAGATTCGACACAACACAAAAATTCAAAAATTATGTTTTAAACACTGAAGATTTATGAACGTATATAATTATTTAATAACCAAAATGGCCTTACAGGTTTCCAAAAGAACCTTTTAAAACCCTATTCAAATCTTATCAAGCATGCAAATTATTGCTGGTAGACATTATAATTAACCACAGGTTCTATTAATAGAACATGTGTAATCAATCCACTCCAGATGGTCATAAAATTTATGGAATTAGTAAGTTTTATTAGGTTTTGCACTGACCTGTCACGGAATTTCCGGTTTTCAAGAGGTGTTGAAACTCTAAGTGTTTTTACCGTGCAAGCTTATGGACGCCGATTGCCTAGTAAAATAACCGTCTCTATAAGAATTTGTTTTGTAGTTTTAGCCAAACTACCGAAATAATCTAGATTTAGATTATGAATAAACCCTCCAAGAGATCTAGATTTAGACATAAAATTGCATGAAAAAGTTATACAGAAACGTTCCTGTAAAAAAAAGGGTTGACAAACTATAAGATAGAATAGATTACTAGAATAGATATTAGTTTCGATCTGAATCTCATTTGATTCTAATGGTCTAAATTAAGTTTCCTAATTTCCTCAAGGGCGGTTTTTTAAAATCCTTGAACATTCTCTTCAAACATTGACTTAAAATGTATGATTTTATTGAGGATGGGATATAAAATTTATCGAATAAAAAAGCGCTGGCACCGAATATAGGCCTAACCATAGTGGCTGGCGAAGTCTTTCCGAAACTACATATCAAAAGTCCATTAAAGTTGAGTTTACGAGGCAGATTTCAGAACGCATAATCAGAATGATATTTTTACCGTTCGAATCAGGACGTACATGTCTATTTTGATTTCGCCCAGTTTTGTGAAGCTCTAATTGGGGCAGAAAAAAATAGGCCTAAACGAAACGAAGTTTAGGCCACCCCTAGATCTAGAATCTAGAATCTATTCAAGCGCTGAAGTTTTTGCGTCAACTACATCTAGATCTACAGCTTGATATAGGAAAATCATACGATTTCCGAAAGTCTGGCTTTACATTGAAAACAATATGCTTATTACTATTTTATTCGTTAATTGGCATTTTTTTATGTGTTGATGCCAGAAGCAAAGCCGGGCCCGATTCATTGTTTGAATAATTTGAAATTCGAGATGATTATCTATCCCAAATTGCATTGCACGTTTTGATTATCCCAAAAATTTCAAAATTTTTTACTCACACTTTTCGTTTGCCAATCTACCGAAAAATGAGAACGAAAAGAGGTTTTGGGAGATAATCTGCTCGTTCGAAAGCTCTAAATATTAAGTTTTGGTTTCTCTTATTTTGGCATGCCATTTCAGAAAGGTGTAAACCCACCTTTAGCAGAGGACGAAATCGTCCTCTCCGCACATTACTTTACAGACGAAATCGTCCGTATCGCATTCATGTAATTAAAGATCTAGATCTAGACATAGATCTAATCTAGTTCAAACTGAGATCTAAAGCTACATGTAGATCTCGTTCTCGGCAGTGCTAAGTCATAATTATTCTTTACATAATCTTTTCGTTAATTTCTAGACCTAGATCAAGATCTAAACGTTATTTTAGATCTAGGCTTAGAAGCTATTTCTAAATCTAGATATCATTTAGAGCATAAAATTATAATCTACATTACTTTGTATCTTTTTTTTATCCAAAACCGCATAATATGAATCTTAGTCTTTTTGTTTTTCAAACGCATCTCATAAATTATACCTCTCTTTCGTATCCTTTCTCTCTCAACCTCTCTATCTCCCTCTCTCTCTCTCTCTCTCTCTCTCTCCCTCTCTCTCTCTCCTCTCTCTCTCCTCTCTCTCTCTGTCCTACACTTACCTTAACATCTTTATGGTCACATTGGGATGAAACTTGCATCGACCTCAAGATATCAAGCATCGCTTCTGTATCGTTTTTTACTGCAAGGATATTCATTTGACCGTAGTTCCCCAGTGACTCTAAATCATTCTCCATGTAGGCTAGTCTATCTGACGTTGCATTTAGAGTCTCTTCAAATCTCGAAATATTTTTCTGCACCCTTCTCTGCTCATCTTGAAGTGATTTTGTCATGACTTTTAAACTATCTGAAATATCGGTCTTAGCTTCGTCGCGGAACTTGGCCAGTTCTGATGATACTTTTACATCTAGCTGGATTAGCTTGTTAAGATTATTGTTGCCATCAATTTTGTCCTCTAATCTGTTTTCAAATCTATCCAGCTTGGCATCGAGACCTTGTTCAAAAGAATCCATTCTATAATTGAAATTATTTTGCTGTTGGAGGATTTTATCTTCCACTGCCTTTTCTACGTCGCTCATCGTCTGAGTGAGGGATGTTATTTTGTTATTGACGCTGTTTTCCAGATTGCTCATCGATTGAGTAAGAAACGTTATTTTGTCAATTACCCTGTTTTCCAAATTGTTGGCAGACTGGGTGATCAGCTGTTTAATTGAGTTAAGAAATGCCAGGGAGAGATCTGGCATGACACTCATATCAGGCACAAATTTGTCTCCTTTGTCTTGCTGTTGTAGTAAGGTAGCTGAACTCATCACTTCTTTCCCGTAGGTATCCAGTCCGCGGATCTTACAGACAAACTCTGCTTTGCAGTCGTCCATTTTGACGAGCTCTACTCGAATAGAGGCTCGCTCTGGCTCCAGGAGACCGTTCACTTTCCTACCATTGGAAACTTTCATTTGTGTTGGACTTTGAGTAGAGATAGAACCGATCTGGACTTCTCGTTTGCCAAGAGTGGAAGAAATTCTTTCAAACACAGACAAATGTGTGATGCTGCTGAAAAGAACGCTGGAGCCAGCTGGGTCAGCACCTGGGCTGGAGGACACAGATACATCAATGTTCTCTTCACAGGTCAAGACGCCACAAAGGTTTCGTGCTCCTTGTGATGCCAGGTTCTCACGGTCAAGGTTGAATTTTTGACCTATAGTTACATAAAAGAGCATAGACTGAGTGATAGGTTAAAAAACTTTTCATATAATATACATACCGGTATGTTGGTGCGATTAAGAAGTAAAAGCAGGTTTCACTTACTCTTAACCTAAAACGTTCTCTTTCGCTTAACCTGAAGTCACGTTGTAACATGTCTTGCCTCAAATGGAACGACACGTTTTGTTTGGTGGCATTATCGTATTCATCGTTTAGTAATCTCAAAAGACTTCTCATGGACACCGTTTGGTAAGAAAATGCCGGGTTCTAATATTATTTTCTCGTCAAACAGCGCTCTGCCATTGAATGGTCGCAGGTTCGATACTCGACCATGCCATGTTGCAATTGCCTTGAGAAAGCAATTTACCCAATCTTTACCCAGTCCATCCACCTGTAAATTGGGTACCCAGCTAGAGGCAATGCTTGAATTTGTTATATGCGCCTACAGCACCCTGTGTGTAGGTTAAAAATGGCTTTCAAATGTACAGGTCTGCTGGGGCATTAGTCGCGCTGCTCTGCTGCGATACAGTTACGCTGAATAAGTCAGTAACAAAGCCCAATTTCCCGAAAGGGATTAATATAGTGCACAAAAAAATTCTTAAACGAATAAAACGAGAATATTTTTACATCGAAAAAAAGAATGTGTGAACTAAATAACAAATTTAGTTTTCCTATTTGGTGTAAATATTTCTCTTTTTTCATTGATAAATCTTTTCATTTCTTTCACTATGTAATAACGTTACGGTTTTCGTTTTGGATTGATGATTATAAAATTTCATGTTGAAGCTATCATTCTTCAAAAGGTGTTAATTAGATGAAATGAATCATCTTTTGAACACCCTTTTCGAAAAAAAATACTCACAAAAACTATAAAATATATTAAGTGATATTCTGCATTAATTTTTGCAAATTAAACGTGAAACTTTTGTTTGACCTAACGAAAACAAAACAGACTGCCGGAACCAATAAACTAGAACGAAGCCTGCGATTGTCTTCCTCGTTGACTGGCTGTGTTCGAGGTAGTAGTGTTTTTGGGTTTTCTGAGCGTGTGTTTAGCCGAAGCGATTTGTCGTAGGTGCCTTACTTATTTAGGGGGGTTAACATATTAAAATAAGAAAATTAGAACAATAATTATCCGGTTTAAGTGTGAGGCACTGGAATGCTGGGTTGTTCTACCTATCAACACAAGGTTAGCGTATTTTGCCATTTTCTTTTCAAATCCTCAGCGCTCTTTTTGAAATAAATTTTAGGGATCCGTAACTAAATGAATGATATACTCACCGTCACATGTTGTCAGAAACAGAGCAGCAAGTAGTAGACTTACACATACGCTTCGCCAATTTCTTTCAGTACCCATGTCGACAAGAGAAGCGGCGGGCACGATGGTGGCAATACTGGTATGTAGATAGACAGCGTTAATAATGAGGGCTCCCTGGACCAACTTTTATATGCTTCGTAGATCGATTAAATCTTATAAAAACCATATGGTCGTTGTTATCAGATAGTAGACATAAGAGGGCTAGGGCCTACTTGTGACAAGCTTACTTAATCAAAGTCGCAATGTAGGCCTAGGTGCTATTTGCCTCCAACTATGATGCGCCTTATTATAACACAGTCATATTTTCTTTTGTTTTAGATGGCTTTTGAGGACCATGTTGGGAAGGATAACGAAATTGGCGCATACGTACGAGCGTGATTACTAGAGACCTGATGCACACGCACTGTGTCTCACTACGCGTCCATGAAAATCGGGAAAGCAGATCGAAAAAACTATAAAAAAAACGAAACCAGTTTCTAAAAATAGACCCACAGACGTTCCCGTCATACTCACGCGCTGCTGCTTAAAGTCTGTAATCTTTTATTCGCGATTACCCAATAAGATAGCCAGATATTTCGGGTTTTTCCACTTAAATCCTACTTCTATCCACTGCTAATTTCATACATTAAAATCTTCCAATCATAAGATAACGTAACTATGTAAAATAAAGAGTTTAACTTTAAGGGAAAACCCCAGAGGTGTGTGCACCAATCATAAGATAACGTAACTATGTAAAATCAAGAGTTTAAGGGAAAACCCCAGAGGTGTGTGCACCATAAGATTAATGACCATAACACCTTTCAAGGGTCACCATTAAAAAGTTTTAAACCAGTTTATGGAAGATTTTGTTGAAAAATCGTTTTAAAAATCACCTTTAAAGTCACGTGGATGGAATCCTTTATCCCTTTTGCTTTTGGTTGCACGCTTGCATGTTTGCATGAAATTGTATTTTCATTAACCTCCAATTAAGCCTCTTTTGAAGAAGTTGACAGCTTATCAAAACGATAATTAATAATTACAGGCCTGTCTCAAATCTGCCCTTTTCCTAAAAAAAATTACTGAGAAGGTTGTTTTAAAACAGATAACATCTCTTACGTGTAAATAACTAATAGAACCTTGTCTGTCTGCTTATCAAAAAGACCACAATACTGAGACGACATTATTGCGACTTTTCAAGACTTTCTTTAAAGCAGATTTCGGAAAAACTTCTGTGTTATGACTTTTAGACTTCTCTGCTGCTTTTGATACCCAACATTAAGATGACCAGACTGAAAAACATCTTTTAGAAAAAAGCGTGTGCTGTCCTTCTCTGGTTTCAATCATATCTAAAAGACCGCGAACAGACTGTCGTGGTCGATGGTGTCAAATCAGCTAATTTGTTTTGAAAATGGTGTACCGAAAGGTTCCGTCCTTGGACAAGTATTATGTGGCATCTACGCACTGGCGTAACTGGCTAGGGAATTCAATAATTTTGACGTTAATTATCCCTTTTACGCCGATGTTAGTCAAACTGTCGGTTCTTGCTAACCAGAAAAATCAGTGACTGGATGTAAAATATAGAACTTTGTTTTTATCAGAAGATGTAAAAACTACCATTCTTTCTGCTGTCTGTAAACACTATGGTCTTGACCCAATGCCGATTTACTGGCTAAAAAATTGTTTAGAAGAACATAACTAATATTATGAATGCAGCTTTATGTACAGGTGCTATGCCAGAGACTTTCAAAGTTGCCCTTGTCAAACATTTGTTAAAGGATAAAGAGTTGGATCCTGAAATTCTAAAAAAAATCGCACACTAGTATCAAGCTTTTAATCACTATAGACAAAAAATTAGAAAATTTGTTTTTAAAGAACCGGTTTTTCACATTGAGAAGAATAGCTTAAGTAAAAAATTCCAGTCAGCTTGTCTTCCAAATCATAGTACTGAAACTGCACTATTGAGAGTAGAAAAGGATTTTCTTTCAACTGTAAACAATGGTTCTGTTTCAAGTTTTAAACTATTTGTTTGCAACGCTTGACACAGTTGACCATGTAATACTTTTAACGAAACTTGAAAAAACTTATGGAACATCTAATGGTTTCGTTCATACTTGAATGGGCGTAAAAAAATATGGAGAGCTCCAGGGATCTGTTTTTGGTCCAGCTCTTTTTTTGTATATTGATCCACGCTCAGATGTTTTTAGAGGAAATAATTTTTGTTACCGTCAGTATGCACATGATATACGATTGAACCATGCTGGCATCATTAATGAAGCTGAAAAAAAATTAGTACTTCAACAAAAAGTTGGATAAAACAAAACAAAGAAAAGACAGAAATTTTAATGATTGGCAGTAGAAGTCGATTGGCTTCCCTTGATGACCCCAAATTGAATTTGTGTAAAAACATCATAATCGCCAAAAGAACTAAATTACCTTAAATTACCATTCACGAAAATAACTAGTTTTTTTAACAAAATGCAATCTTGTAATATCACTTTCTTACCTCTGCCAGCAAGAGGAGCCTGTTCTTCCACTTTAATATTAACCATCTGCATATCATCTTTAAAGCTAGATTATTTCAATAAAAATCAATCTTCAACTTCATGGCGTCCACTCAGATGGACACCAGGTTTCACAAATCATCAGCTTGAGTGCGTGGTGTCTTCTCCAGAGGACAAACTAAACCCTTTTCTCAAAGATGGAATATGAAAATTTTACTTTATAAGTGAATTATTTATGTTAAAATCAACTTATAGTATACAACAAGTTTCATCCATAGTCTAACATTTCTGTAGCCTAAAGCAACAAAGGGTTGCATTTATGAGAAAATTCTTGTATTCTATTATTGCAGTGTGAATGTGTGCGCGTGGGTGTGTATAAATGTGTAAGTATTATATACAGACAAAAATTTCATCACATCAGAAACTTTATAGTTGTAGATGTAGCGTGCATACTGTTTTCTCCAATGGCTTCTATAAATATAATGCTAGCATGTTTTACTCTTTCATAAAAAATCAAATTAAAATCATGTACTTATTTGTTATCCATTTAAAATCTCAATTTACAACAACATTCTCAATCTTACCTAAAACTATATTAAAAAATTCCAGAGCTTTTTTTTATTTTAAGGGAAGGGTACATAACGTACGTTAGGCTACATCATTATATACATTTTTATTCATCGTGTACATCTATGAGTACATATGTTTTATATCATTATCGCGTGGATTGGTTTATTTTTTTTTATAATCCATTTATTTTTGTGGTTTGATGTAAACTGCCTAGAGCTTGTATATGTTTTAAATTTGGAGCTATTTATGTGTTGTTCGTATTATTATTATTATTATTATTATTATTATTATTATTATTATTATCATTAATATTAGTATTATTATTATTACTATTATTATTTCACAATGAGACTTTTTTAAAAAGAATGTAAATTCAACTTTGAAGACTGATACAAAATATTTACGTGGTATAATGTTCATTTACTTACCGCTTATCTTCAGCATGTTCTTTGTAGTATTTTTTTTATTAACATTATTGAAATTATAGCAGTTTTTTTATTTTTAAAATGGTTTTCAAGCGCAATAGTTTTCTCTCGCTATTATTGTGAGTGACAGCATTTGTTTTGCTATAGCACCGTATAGTAGAAGGATGGGGGATGTATTAAAGATAGAGGACCAGCGATTATCTAAAAATCTATTATAAAAAAGTTCTTCATGTGCAGTTAGACAAATGTGCAGCATGAGCAACACACTAAAACATAAAAAGGTTCGTATTGAAACGTTTGGTATTGTTGGAGCCAAGGCCCAGTAAGACACTCGCTCAGAGATCGGGAGGTGCGGGGTTCGATCTCTGGCCGAGTCAAACCAAGGACTTTAAAATTGGTATTAGCAGCTGATCCGCCTACGGTCTAACATTATGGATTTAGTGTTAAGTCTGGTGGGCCCGGTGTTAGGATAATATGAGTGGGTGTGCAGTATGTGGGCGCTCCTGACATCACAGTGTGGCAGCACGCTTTCAATATGTCCCAAGCCTCGAAGTTGACTGGGACGTTAAAATTGAAACAACCAACCAGTCCACCCGCAGGAAAACTCTTGTCGAACATTAAAAATCTAAATTGGCGCCAAGCTCTACTAATTTCGGGTTTTGTTTGTCACGCCAAATTAAGTACGATCTTTGTGCACTTTTTTGGAAATTCTTGAAGTAGCGAAGAAGTAATCATTCGTTTATTTAGATTTTTTGTTTATAATTTCACACGATGTAAGTTGTAACGTAAAAACGTAACCCAATTAAGGCTGTGCACATTGCGAAAAATGTTGCATTTCGCTATCAAAATGGCTGAAGATCCCGGAAGTTCTACGGTATAACAAGTTTGTGCTAATAATCAATGTAGATCTACGTAAACTAGAGTTACCTTGATTCATTGAACAAAAGAGTTTTACTATAACTTCCGAGAGGGTCCGGTATTTTGATAGCGAAACGTTACATTTGCGTAGTGTGCACAGCCTCGATATAAAGCATTTTAAAACATGCAAAATAACACAGGAAAACGAATGAATTGGTTGCCAATTACGCACCACAAAAATTTAGACCTCATGTCTCAAATTAATATTAGTTTGATCTGGAAATAAATCTAGATGTTGATCACTTTAGATCTGGACCCAATAAATTTGATCTAGAGTCTAGATTGGGCCTAGATCTAACCTAGGTTTTGCGTGTGTGTTTTTTCCTTTTCGTTTAAGCTATGCATGCCATGCCTTAATATGGAGTCAGAGAAATACAAGAAAATAAAAAAAAAACGTTTATTACAGACTTTAAGCAGCAACGCGTGAGTATGACGCGAAGGTCTGTGGGTCTATTTTTAGAAACTGGTTTCATTATTTTTTTAGTTTCTCAGTCTGCTTTCCCGATTTTCACGCACGCGTAGTGAGACACGGTGCGTGTGCTAAAGGTCTCTAGTATTAAAAAAAAAACAACTTTTCCTTGGGTAGCCAAGGTGACCAACAGTCGAAATTACGCCCAAAAACATTGGAAAGTTTGTATTGAAAGGTTCAGGACCAAAGTCAAAATTACAAACTACTCGTAAAACATTAGAAAGTGTCTATAGAAAGGTTCAGACCAACAGTTGAAATTAGGACTAGGCCTAAACTATTGGAAATTTTCTATTGAAAGTTTCAGACCAACAGTCGAATTAAAGAACTAAAACATTGGAAAGTTTCTATTGAAAGTGTCAGACCCACAGTTGAAATAAAGCACTAAAACATCGGAAAAATTCGTGTTGAAAGGTTCAGACCTACATCAAAACGAAGCGCTGAAACATTGGAAATTTCGAATTGAAAGGTTCAGACTCACAATCAAAATAAAGAACTAAACATTGGAAAGTTCGTGTTAAAAGGTTCAGACCCACAGTCAAAATAAAGAACTAAACATTGGAAAGTTCGAGTTGAAAGGTTTAGACCCTCAATCAAAATAAAGAACTAAACATTGGAAAGTTCGTGTTGAAAGGTTTAGACCCACAGTCAAAATAAAGCACTAAACATTGGAAAGTTCGAGTTGAAAGGTTCAGACCCACAATCAAAATAACGAACTAAACATTGGAAAGTTCGAGTTGAAAGGTTCAGACCCTCAATCAAAATAAAGAACTAAACATTGAAAAGTTCGAGTTGAAAGGTTCCGACCCACAATCAAAATAAAGAACTAAACATTGGAAATTTCGTGTTGAAAGGTTCAGACCCACAATCAAAATAAAGCACTAAACCATCGGAAAAGTTCGCGTTGAAACGTTCAGTGTTGCCTTGATCTTCCATGCTTTACAAAACCATTTTAGAATTTTAAATAGACGCCAAGCTCTAGATCTTAATGAGTCTGACCTAAATCTATCCTTTGGTGCGAATTGTTTATCAAACTGCTCTAAGAGCGTTTTATTCAAATAGTGCAATTTTTTTTTCTTAACGTGCTACAGAAAAGGGTGTAAAATCTGCAAGAAGGAATGCTGTAGAGATTGTGTTTCCCAAGTTGTGATGTAGATTTAGGTCAGAACAATTCAAAGCCTAGGCATTGCAAAATCTTGACGTGCATTCAGCTAAAACATTTTCATTGTTAAGGATCTGACAAGACAAATTGACAATATAAAAATCTTGACCTAGAATGATTTAAAAATCACTCAAACAACGCTCTAAAATTAATTCTAAAACAACTCGAAATCGTAAGCTGTCTACTAGCTGTTTCCCTCGTTTCGCTTTACAAATTCAGATAGGTGCAAAGGTGCACAAACATTTTTTTCCTTTGAACAAAATTCAATAAACCAAAATATGGACCTTATTTGTTAAGATTTATTTTTCACACTTCGGAAGAAAATATAGGTGACAGAACACAAATACATGTATTAAAAAGGTTTTGTGCGCTTGTCAACTTCATCCGTTGAATTCTTTACTTTTAAATATAGGTAGGATCTAGATTTCAATTTAGGTCAAATGTCTAAAATCAATTAGATAATCTATTATGTAGAACTGGATTTACATAATATCATGATGTACAGTCTGGCTTAAGCCTAGATTTAGCCTAGGTTTTAGGCGCCATTTTTTAAAGGTAAAGACCATTTGTGACGCGACGTTATGAAATCAGGCCAGTCAAACGGGTTGAAATATTATAAAGGTATGAAATTAGCAGTGGAGAGAAGTAGGCGTATTAATGCAAATGCCCGATTGATTGATTGAAGGGTATTTTTACAAGCCCAATTCCACTTCAAAGGTGCTCTCAGGGCTTGGGTCCCAATGACAATTTACGGGCTGCCACCCAGAGACTAGCGGGGATATCATGACTTAGCCTCAGCCGGTCACATAATACTGACACCGACCCAACCAGTAGGGGCCCGGACTGTGCTCGGCTGTGTTTCGAACCCGCGACCTCTTGGCCACGGAGCGAAGCCACTATCAACTGAGCTATCTAGGCCCCCGCAAATGCCCGAAATGTCTGCCTTTAGTATGATTCGAACCTTCGACTTATAGATGCTTCGGCACCCACCGCCTTGCCCCTTAGGGAAACATAGCTTATACCACGTCGCCACTACGCTCCTTAAAAAAGGAGTTTCATGGCGAAGGTCCTTGCTTAGCCTCTCTAAGTCTAAGCGACTCGCTTACTTGAACGGGAAGATCAAAATCGCACCAAACTAAGCCTAAACTAAGAAATGGCTGTTAAAATTAAAAATAAATTACTATTAGACAAGTCTACCTCGCCGGCTTAAAAAGTCAAATATCTCAGGTTATAGTAAAGTTAGAGTAATGAACTTTTGTTTTAATTTAAGCAAATAATTATAATGTAGCTTTCTCATAATACTAATAACTCCAAATGTATAAAATTTTGCATAAGCCTGGTTTCACCACGTTGGGTCACATTTTCAGGTCCATTGTGCACTTTACTCGCCATCATGTTGTTATCTTTAGTATGTTTTTAAAGTGGTCTTACTGTATACATTTTTCGATTCGGCGCACCCATTAACGTAGTTACCTAACTTTTTGACACGGTCGTTAAAATTAACATCACTGCTTTTTCCATTACACTTGTATTGTTTTTCTATTGCACCATAATGGAAGATATGGCGAAATTGAAAGATAGGCCTACTTGACAGCCGGTTATCTAAAAACTCTTTCAAAAAATTGGACAACTCTGGTTTTTCCCTTGCCTGTCAAAATTTTTATACATTTTGTGCAAGCCACGTAAGTTCAGTCTTCTAACAAAACCACCTGATCCACAATTTGCAATCAGTGCCCTGATAAAGTTCTATTTTCCAGGTTTAAAAGGAAAAACTAAAAAGGTCAATTCATATCTCTGAAGTGCTTGATATCAGTCCTTCTAAACACAAGAGTTACTGAAGAGAGCTTGGAAAAACAAAAATAAAAAACAGTAGGGTCTTATTCGTAGATGGCGGTGGTGTCTCCTGAAAAGCAGCCAACGATTAGCGATAGCAACATAAATCAAGCCTTATGCGTCATTCCTCGCGTACAACCTTGTGATCATTGAGTGACCAGTGAAGTTACTAATTGGATGATGTATCACAGCGCAACAAACCTGAGTGCTTTGTTTTCCAATAAAAATTTTTTTTGTTCTTGTCAGCACCAGTGCTAGAAACTATATCTTT
>BMAT01010532.1:131737-153185 GCA_019649035.1 Elysia marginata | reverse complement strand
AGTGCAATATTGCTGTTTGGAAACCTGTCATATTGTTGTCATTGCCTAAGGCTCTACCTGATACTCCATTCACATGGCAACTGAACTGCAACATTGTATGTTGTTTTTGTTTTTTTTATATGGACTACTTTTAATTGTCAAACTTGGCACCTGTTCAGGGCTCTTTCTCATGCATGAGCCCGCTGAGCTAACAGATTAAGTTTTCTATAGCATTGAGAGGGAATAATTTAAGAGCAGGTCTTCCAAAACTCAGTAAATGCACTTTTGTTGAAATCAGTTACACCTCTCACATGGTTTGAGATATCCAGATTAACACAATTGTGCAATGTATTCATCCACAAGTTGTTATAAAAAACATCTTTATGTTCTATCATACATGAATTGTTACAAAGACAAAGGGGGAAGAAAAAAAGAAATTTTTTTTATGATTTTCTCATGCAAGTATTGAGTTTTTGAAACCTGCTTTTCAACTAGTTTTGGTGTATGGGAAAGTATTGTGTGCAAAACTAGTGGAAGAGTAATAATTATGTTTTAGCATATATTTGTAACTGTTGTGTGTTTAAATTTTGAAGCTAAGAACAAAAATTGGGAAAGATTTTATCTTAAGATTTTGGTAATTTTTTAAGTGTTACAATTATGTCTTGCTTGCAGGTAAAAGCTGTTTAAAATGATTTCAATGTAAAAGCTAGTCTTTCAATGGTATTTTATATATTGACATGTGTTTGTAGAGTAAACTAACTTGCAAAATTGTGTTGTGCTTGTGATATTTGTACAGTAACTGTTTCAAGGTGATCCAAAAGGTCAGGTTTTTTTCATCGTGTGATTGCAAAGTTAACTAAATCTTTTTTTAATACAAGGAGGATATTAAAAAAAATCACTTAAGACCTGCATGATCCAGTGCTTAGCATGAATAAAATGCTAAAAAGCAGTTTATGTGGTCAAAATTGCCAGTTTAGGTGGAAAACCGCCAAAACTTGCTGCAAAATTGACAAATCAGGCATGCTTGATTTTTGTTTAGTCAATCTCATTGTGAAAGGGAAGAGATCTTAAAGGGAATGAATAATTTGTTGTAAAATTGCAGTAGCTTGTGTTCAGTTCTTTATAGAAGATACATTAATTAACACATTAATACAAATTTTGTATTCCTACAAATTTTGTATTCAATATATGCATCAAAATTAGCAAAGTGTATGCATAAAAACCTTTTTTTAAAACATTCTATTCTTTATTTAAACCTTTTCTTACCGTGTTGAGCTCTTTGAACATACATTGATCATGTATGTCTGTAAGTTAACAAAATAATGTGTTCTGCATTAGGCTACATTTTATCTAATTTTAAATCTCACTAATAGAGATACATGTGAGTTAAAGTCATGTTTAATTTTATGGGTCATTTCAATTGCAAAAGATTGTGATATTTATCAATAGAAGTCCTGAACTAAGCTCTTCTAGTTGTGATGAATGTGATTCCTTTTTATTTCTCACACAAAGCGAGGAGTTGGCTATTTCAATGAAATATTTTTGCATGCATATATCTCACGGATGGGGGGCGGGATCAGTCAGTAGGTGGAAATTTTAAACACAAGGGTATTATATATCACATGATTTTCTCATAGGGCCTACTTTCCACAAAATTTTACAAATTTAATGCATTTTGTTATATTTGGAAGCTTAGAGAAAAAAAACGGGCAGTTCAAAATGTGAAAAAATGGCAACTTTTCGACTCATTCACCTGGTTGGGAGGCATATAGAAAGGTGCAGGCTCATGTTTTGATGATGATGGTTAAAAGTAAAAGAAAGGGAATTAAAATTCCATCTTTTGACCTGAGGGTTATTATTGAGGTTGACCATACAACTTACAAGTAAACCAAGGAGAGCTCCAATAGGTTTAAAAACTTACATTTCAATGACAAGTTATCTCTTCATTTTGACAATTGAATGTGATTTTTTAAATGTATATTCTAGTCCAATTACAGGTCAAGTTCTCACTTGACATTTTTTTTTTACTGTAAGACTTTACTGCTATAGAACAAACAGTAGATGCAAAATTCGCTTTGGTCATTTTAAGTGAAAGCTTACTTTAACCCCTTACTAAATACCTGTGCTGTATATCTTTCAATAACATTATTACTCCATAGTAAGCAAAAATAATTGATGAATTCAAAGGGTTGAATAGAAAGAATTTAAAAAAAAGCAATGTGTAATGTGTCTTTAATACATGTTGTCAAAATTAAAGAAACAATAACAATAAGTTAAGTAGTGGACATTGATACTTTTGTTATTTAATGTCTGACTTAGGACAAGTCTATAATCAATTTCCATTATAATGTTTACTATGCTTTCTATGTAATGAATTATTCTACTAACTGCATGTTTTTATGTAAATATTTGTACAATAACAGTTATTAAATCTTGAACTTCCACATGTGTTCTACTTTTGATTTTTAGCTGTTCCAATGAATTTGTTTTGTTTGAAAAATTGTCTTGCAGTTGATTCTGTTGAATTATAGTATAAGTTAAAAACTGAAGAGCAAAGTTTTCATAAATGGTTTCAACATCAGAATGACATGTTTCTTGTACTTCTTGAAGATTTAAAAAAATAGCCATCGCTTCAATTTTTTAATATTTAGGCATCAGGTTCAAAACAAACAGCAATTTTATTTTCACTGCAGCTTTAAAAATAAACATAAATTTTCTCTTTCAAAAACTTTATAAAAAATTAAATTTAAATTTGAACATAAACAAACAAGTTTTCTTTTCTTTCATAAGCCTTAAAACAAAATGTATGGAGAAGGTTTTTCTCATAGAATTTAATTTACTTGGAATGATTGATTGATACAAGCAGTCTTAATTATACTCATCAATACATTGGAACCCCTCAATTAAGACCACCCCTCTTATGTGACTTTAATTTTGAAGGCATTTCCTTAAATGGGGGGGCCTAGATAGCTCAGTTGGTAGTGGCTTCGCTCCGTGGCCAAGAGGTCGCGGGTTCGAAACACAGCCGAGCACAGTCCGGGCCCCTACTGGTTGGGTCGGTGTCAGTATAATGTGACCGGCTGAGGCTAAGTCATGGTATCCACGCTAGTCTCTGGGTGGCAGCCCGTAAATTGTCATTGGGACCCAAGCCCTGAGAGCACCTTTGAAGTGGAATTGGGCTTGTAAAAATACCCTTCAAGCAACCTTAAATGGGTATAACAACTTAACCCCTGAACTAAGACCTCTTTTCAGCAACATTTTACAAGGTCTTCATTCAGGTATTCCACTGTATATCAGTACTTCTTTTCAGTTAGATACAATAACAAGAAGTTAAAATTCTACAGTATAAATGCATAAAACATTTCAGCATTGAGAAAGACAGCTAGGAATAAAAGTATTTGTATATAAGTGTAAATAGTGCGTAAATTATGTGTATAAACAACATGCATAGGAATTCAAAGTATTTCACATTAGTATACATGTATATAATGGTTTGCAGAACGAGACAGCAAGATAAAAACTAAGCGAAGAAAAACAACAAAACAATTGGATGGCTCAAATGCAAACTCAGCTTTGACATGAAAAATGTAATTTAACTGAAAATATAAAAACTAAGCCTGCTGTTATAATAACTTCAAAACTTGCAAACAATGTTTTGAAAAGTCATTGACAATAGAGCCATAAACTTTAAAAAAAAATCAAGGATTAGCCTTTTTAACTATATATCTTGCATTCTGTCCAAATGACTTGCACATCAAATGGCTTAGTTTTGAGATAAAGTGATAACTAGCTTGTGCTGATCTTCTTCAGATCTGAGTTGGGAACCTCACCCCTGTACAGCTACTACTACTGAAATCATCATTTCTTTCCGAATTGTGAATTGATGTCATATCTGCAATATTTTTGTGAGATCGTACATGGATGATAAAAACTTCATAAGTCAGGATCTAGCTTTTTCTCTTTCGTCGTAGAGCAAAACGGCAGATTTTGTCTTGACCGATATCACCATACACATATTCAACATCAAACATTGTATGATAAGACAGGAACCGACTGGACCCGTCCATGTGCGATAGGCACCAGCTGTTATGACTGAGCTTGTTTGATAAACGTGCTGTGAATAATGTTTTTTTTGTTTTGTTTCAGTAGAGGAACATAGTGGCCAAGAATAACATCCAAACCAATACATTCTAGCTTCCTCAAGAAAGATTTTGTACTTACATAAAGCTAAGGCGGTACATTCTTTCTATTTCCAACAGTTACAAATCAATTTTTCTTTAAAAAAAAATAACATGGTAAAATTTTAAAGCTTTCCGATTTGCGGGAGTCAAACTTCCTAATTTAGGAAAGATGATGTTTCAAATTTTCCCCCATTTTTAGGGTTTCCCAATTTTAAGACAATACTGCATGAAAAAAAAAGCTTTTCTTGACGCCTCTTCGCTACAATCTTTTCAAAATTACCAGACAGGTTCATATTCAAGATACACTTTTTATTTTTGCCCATTGACTTTTTTTTTCTTATTTGCCGATGTCAAATTCTTTTTAAAAATAAAAAAACACCTCATCAATATTCTTATACTTAGGTCTAAGACTGCAACAAAACCGTGGCTCTTTTTTTTAGTACTCTCGTTTCATTCCCTATTTACAAAAAGTTTTTGTATTGGGGGTTATCAAGTTTTCCAATTCTGTACTAATGCAAGACATAAGTTTCATACTGTGGAAGAATTTTACATTTGGCTTTATAAAATTTAAAAAAAAAGTTTGTGCAAATACAATAAATAACTAGTTTGCTTAAAGTACAAAGTAAATACATGTACAACATGCTGACTAGACATAGCATAACAGAAATCATATTTTCTGACTTTATGAACATCGTACATCATATTAACCCGAGTCTAATTACAAGAGTCATGTCAACATAAGCTAACCAGTATACGAAAATGATATAAGTTGGCTTAAAAATTAGGCAGATAAACCATTGCAAGTGAATCAAGTGGCATACTCTATACCACTGCAATAAAGCTCAAGGAAGGGACCTTGACCATGTGACGCTAATACCATGCATTATCCAGTCAATTCATGTGTTGATCAAAGCCAGAGTTCAATGTAACGTTATGAAAGTCAGAGGGCATTCACAGGGAGGGAAAAAAAAGCCGGAAAGATTTCCACTCTATCGCTGCCCCCACAAAACTTGTAAAGGACCAATTAAAAGGGATAGATAAAGCTCTGCATTTAAGCCTGCACAGCCATAAAACTCAAAAGAAGAGTTCCATTTTCTATGAATTTTAATTTTGGAGGTTTTCTTTTCCATTTAAGTCATGATTTTTTTCAAATTTTCTGCTTTTTTAGTTAAAGAAAACTGCTAAAAGTCGGAATCCCCTGCATAAGTCGGAAAACGTGCATCCCTGATGAAAGGCTTACAGCAATATCAGATGGGTACTGGCCTGAGAGACAGCAGCACTATGATGACTGTTAGTACGCTCTTAGTTGATGCAGGGTTGTTGTTTTATAGTCTAAAAGGTTCGAATCCCTGAAGATGATAGACTCAAGCATGGGTCAAAGGGCAGGCCCGTGTGGCCCATGCACTCTGTCTTGTGAAAAGTTCTTAGACTGAACAGGCTCAGCTTAGACACAGATTTCACCCCATTTTCCAATAATCTGCTTAGCACAAGCACGATTATTCCTCAAATTTTTCTGTTGTATCAGTGGTGGGTAGCTAATGCAGATGCTACTTATAACAGTTAATACAAATTGCTACAAAAAAAATATTCTTCATATCTTTATTCAAGGATCATATTTAGAGTGAGCAACACAGCTTCCAACAGAAGTGTCTGTGTTAAGTACTTTTTGCCCACAGGGGATTTGCTTGCAGTGCCTACAATCAGCTTACACAAGCAACCACTGTTCTCTTTGATGCCTAACTTTAAAAAAAAAACATTCTTCTTTTTTAAAGAAAATCATTCCACTTAACGGGTCTAATGAACTTCCAACTACAAACAAAAGCTTTATAATTAAGTTTGGAATTTTTCCGAAGTAACCTTTCAACATAAAGAGCAGGAAAAATAAAACAAGCATGTATAAATATCTTTGAGACATAGTCATGTAATGCAACCAGTTCTAGTAGGTTTGATACCCCAAAGTCCAGTTTGAAAGACATTTTTGCTCATTTTCTAAGGCCAAAAAAAAAACTAAGGAGTTATTCAGTGTACAACTTTTTGTTTCATTTTGAAATGACTGTAAAACGAATGGCTGTAAAACGAAATAGGGTTCTTTCAGCAAGTAATTAAATCAAGATCTTTGAAATTACAATCATAACTACATCCCTTGAGCAACCATTTCTTTTTAAATTTTGGAAACATTTGAAATATATCGATTAAAATATCACAAATATCTTTAAACTTTAAAATTTTGGTAACGGATTCAACTTGATTACCCTAGACACAACATTTTGTTTACGGCTTTCGCAAATCCAAGTATTAGCTGTTTTTCTTTTTTTTAAAGATTGAATGGATAGTGGAAAAATTAGCTTCCTTTAAAAGGTTTTATGACTCACAACAGCTTCTCTTCTCTCCATCACACTCATCACTACACAAATGGCGTCTTCTGCTGGTGGGATTGGGACAGCTAATCAGTAAAAGTTTGATCTATGTACAAAAAGCTTAGCACCTGTGAATTATCAACAAGTAAGAAATTATGTCTCCCCACCCAGTGTTCATAACTCTGATGTTTCAACTTTCACATTGTTTGGCATTGCTATTTAAAAAAATTTCTGAGCTTCTAGATTTTAAGAACTGCCATTAATTATCAAAGCATTGTGGAAGAATTTTACACATATATAAAAAAGGGACAAAAAAAAACCCTACTTATTAAAAGTCTTTTTTCTGAATTTATAATTACCTTCATTTCTTTTCCCCTGGTTGCGACGCATGTATTTTGATAAGATCAAACATTCTCTACAAAGTAAACCTCCTAATTCAAAATCTTTTAAGAAAGGACAAAAACTTCAAATTACAAGGATTCAAGTTATACATGATAAAGTCAGGTATATTTTACTAGATTATTTCCTACTTGATTACAAGTATATGCACCCACTTCTCTCATACGGCCTTTCCATACTCTAACCAAGAAAGTTATTCTAAGCAGATGTTCCATATATCATTTATCTAGTGACTATTTCTCATGAGCCTCACCTGTCTTGAAAAGGTGAAACTGATGGTGAAAAGCAAAAAAAAATTCAATAAGTCTCAGTAAAATAAAAGATATCAGCATAATTAAAACAGATTGTTAGATAGAACACCACAACCTATCTTTTGAGCAACGTGTCAAGAAGAAAGTGTAAATGTGAATGTATTACTAAACTGCCAATAGAAACTTTCATTTAAGAGAATCAAATCTCACCAGCTTTGAATTATGTGTTTAAATCTAGAAAATCAAAGAAAAAAGAGACACTAAAAAGTGTTGTGTGCATAGCGACCCTCTCCTCTAATAGAGTGTACACAGTTGACTTCAAGTGGATGTAGAACGCAGAAAAAAAAAACAAGGAATGGTCGTGGCACTTTTAAATATCACAAGTAATGTGTGCAATTCATTGCTTTTAACTATTTGGTTGTGAGTTTGTCTAAAGATCAGAGACACCTCAAGAAATAGGCTACTTATAGGCTATGTAAATACACTGTATTATTATCGTTATTCTTACTCTTATTATTATTATTATTATTATTATTATTATTATTATTGTTCATGTTGACATATAACATAACATAAGGCAAAGTAGCAGGAACAGCTGCAATGTGTACTTGTGATTAAAATAATAATTGTAGATATAATTGTAATATCAATAAGAATTCACCTTATGGTGATTTATCTCTCTTTCAGATGGTATAAATCAAGCTTTTGACAGCCAACAGGAGAGATAAAGAACAATGAATCATAATCTATCTTTATTAAAGGCATGAGAATAGACCGCAGATAATTCTGTAGAATCAGAAGAGCCCCCCAAAATATACGTTTTGCGTCCAGGGTGAATAAATCAGATGTCACGGTTTTCTCCCATTAAAGAAATTGCCGTTTTGAAGAAGATATTTTTCTGAGCTCCATGCTTCATAAATTTAATAAAATTATCAATATTTTGAGGAAGAAAAAACTTTTGGTAATTAAAGTACATTAAAAAAAAAGAAAAACCAGATTTTTAAATGGCGTTTTCTCAAAAACTATATTTTGTTTTCCAACTCATTCAGCCTAGAAGCAAGACATACGAGTGCCAGGAAAGAAAATAAAGGAATGGAAGAGAGCAAAATAAGATATAAAATGGGAATTAGTGAGGAAAAGATAAACAGAGAGAGAGAGAGAGAGAAAGAGAGGCAGACATATAGAAATTAAGGAAAAGAACAAAGAGATATAAAAAGAGGATAACCACAATCACAGCCTTGTTTACATTGACTAACAAATCAAGTTGGCCAAAAAATGTTTTCAACATTGGAGATCTATGGGTCTTCAAGCATTAAAAAATGATGCAGAGCTTGCTACCCTGTTCACAGCTTTCAGCTGAGGGTACCGTCACTTTTGTAACCACGGTAACATAATGTGATGGGACAACTGTTGATGGAGGGGGTGCTACTATATGGGGTCGGGGTGGAGGGTCCGTCAAGAAGTCTGTCTTGTTGAATTCTGCCTTGCTCTGTTTTCTGTTAAAAAGACAAAGAGACAATTAAAAAAAAAAACATTAGTACGTTTTCAACAGTTCAATTATCAAAAAGTTTTCAGACTAATTCTGATAAATCAGAGAAGAAAACAACCTTGGAATATTTCGCAAATTTTCAGATTTTCTGTGATACACCTAGCTGCTTCTCATGTAAAATAAAGTTTTAAAATGTCACACAACCAGTCCAAATAAGTAAGACATCACAAAATTTTTTGAGTTTCCAAAGGTAAAAGATTGCAAGAAATTAAATTATTTTAAAAGATATAAGAACTGCTTTTTGTTTGAAATCATTAGGGGAAAAACCTTTTTAAAAACTTTATCATTAATTGAAATTTTTTAATATAATCAGTCGAGTCCTAATAACTCTAATCCCGATAGTTCAAATATTTGGATATTTTGAAGTCAGCTAATTTTATCGATAAATTCTTTTCTGTGAATTTTGTAAAAAATCATCTGCCCACTCAAAGTAAAAAATGGACAATCTGTTGAGCTCAACATCGAATTATCAGTTATTTGGAATACTACCGTTACTGAAGTAAAAGTGAAAGAGAAAAAACACTTAACCTAGAGACCTGAGAAAAGTAATGGAACATGTGGCAAGATGTGTGGTTTCTTTTTATTTTTCTGGAGATGGCATAGGTGTGGGAAGATAGAGGGAGGGGTGAACAGGTGGGGCACTAAATCAGTGACTACTTCCTTGACTTACTAAGAGAGGGTTCAGTCTATCCTTGCATACCATATCATATGGTCACATTTCAAGTGTACCTCCTTGTGAAAATTACAGTCAGAAATAAAAAATATTTGTGTTGATGAACACAATGGCTTCTTTTAGTCAAAATCCTTTGAAGGGGAAATACACTAGCCTAAGTATTGAAGATAAAATGAAATTGCTTGAAGACATGGAGAGAAGCTATGTCGAAAACAGATATTATTTTGTAGATTCAAATCTCGGCAAACAAGCTCTCTGCAAATTTGAAGAATAGGGCACAAAAAAAGAAAATTGCTACCAGTGCATCATAAAAATCAGTAAGCAGCCAATGTAAACAGTCCTTTTCAGGGCCAACTCCTACCTGCTATGATGGAGGCGAATATTGTGACAAAATTTTTAACTCTTTTTTTAAAACGCACACGTACATTATGTATACCCCAACCCCTCCCTTGCGTCATGTTTAAAGGTTAAGGGAAATTAATAAATCTTAAAACAAAAGGAACGTCATTTTTATTTGCCTTGCACCAAATTAAAGGAAAATACTAAGTGCACAATGCAAGTTTTTGAAGTTTTTTTCCCTCTTTCTCCATTCATGTATATTCTTTTAACTCAAATTCAAGATAACTCTGAATTGATTTCTTTCTCCCAATGACTTTGAAACAACTGGACTAGGCTGTAACGCATTTGGACTGGTCTCGTAATACAAATTGAACTATTTATCTATGGGGTCTTAAGTGTGATCTGTTTATGGTTCAGAACTTCAATAACTATGTTTTAAGTATTTCTGGTTGTAAAAATTAATATAAAAACATGCATAATTAACATTTTACTTAAATAGACTATAAACTGTTTTTCAGAACCTAACCAATAAGTGCGTATATGGCAAAAGACTCTCTTTATCAGTATCTTTCTCTGTCTGGTACCTGGCAGCACTGCTGGGCCTGACCAACACATTATTCTCGGTAGTCAAGCTGCCGCACCCATCGAAGTCCCTACCACCTCTGACGAATATCTTGTTGTCGACAGCGTGAACGACAGCTGCCTCTTCTACCCTGACAGCAGGTGCTCCACCAGAGGAGGAGCTCAGCCGGTTCTGCCTCATCTAAGGGTAAGAGCAATTTAATAGAAATTTACATCACCTTATAATTCAACCGTAAAGGATGCTCTAGACCCTTACAGACTTGAAAGATTTGATTAAGGGGATGCACATATATATATAAATAACATAAATTATGACCTTGGCATATACATGCATAATAAAAAGCAGCCTACATCCCTAGAGCACATTCTCTGCCTCTTGTCTTCTCATATTGAATAATTAAGTATTTTTTATAGAACTCTGTTTAACTTGAAATGGGGATATTATACCCCATGAAAAAAAATCTTGGCAGAAGACTCCAATTGTTAAAATTTATTAATTAAAGATGCTCCAGCATTAAAATTAAGAACAATTTTTTTTCCTCTAAGGTCCATCAAGAGAGATGTCTTGGCTTGATCTCTTACCTTTGCTTATAGGTTTAAAAGTTTTTTTTATGTTTGTTCTTGTTCTTTAGGATTCGTTCTATATTCAAATAGAAGAATAGAATTCTTGCTTTAAAAAAAAAAAGAATGTTCTTTAACTTTACCTTTCAGATAAGTTTACAGCATATTAGCATGAAAAAGCAAATGTCTTGCGTCCAGTGCAGAGATTTGGAAGTTGGAAATTCCATTTTTTGAGAAAAGGTCATTTAATTTTAAATGTCTGTTTTTTCTCCTTTTTCTCTACACTTTACGTCAACAAAGTTTTGAGCACTCTTCCACAAAATCAGGAGCACGATTTATCATTTGTTTTGGAAAACTCCC
Organism: Elysia marginata; assembly: GCA_019649035.1. Classification (NCBI taxonomy): domain Eukaryota; kingdom Metazoa; phylum Mollusca; class Gastropoda; family Plakobranchidae; genus Elysia; species Elysia marginata. Next base: position 141,954 of record BMAT01010532.1, on the reverse strand, counting down.
TTTTTGAAGTCGATTGGTTGAAAGCAAGAATAATAATTTTGCGTTCGATTGTTATTATTGATAAATGAAGAGGATCTAAGCCATACACACACATAGCATCCTCACCTGAACCTCTGCTCCAGTTTGTACAAGTACAGAGGCCTGACTGTTGCCTGCAATGTCATTGTCCTGGACAACGCAGTTTGTGCGACACACCAGGCCTTGGCCACTATTGTCATAGATACCATTACCTAGAAGACGTACCTGAGCCGTTGGAAAAATTTGTTAATTTGAAAACTGTACAAGCCTGTTGGTAACACCTGTCTTTTAAAATGTTTTCCACAAAAGAATCTTAAGAGTGTTGAGCTCTTACATATGGTGAACAAATTGCTTTAAAAAGAAATTTTCAGAAAATGAAAATCCTTTAACAATACCACATTTATGATTAGTGGCAATAAGGTAAAATAAAATTTTCCATAAATGCAAAAAAATGCTTGTGAAAGGCAATGAGTCTTTTGTTACCTTCAAAATGCTAAGATCCTTGAATAAATAATTTATTACAAGATTTGTAAAAAATATACTTTAATAAAATAAGCAAAGATGTACATTCATAACACAAGCAGCACAAATAGGGGGGATAGTGGAAACTTCAACTTGGGGTCAGCATGGCAGAGTGACTAGCACGTCACACTCGAGATCTGGAGGTCGCGGGTTAGACTACCGACCATAATATGTTGCGATTGCCTTGGGAAAACAATTCACTCTAACTTTCCCCAGTCCACCTACCTGTAAAATAGGTATCGAGCTACAGGCATTTCTTGAATTTGAGATATATGCGCCTGCAACATCCTACATATGGGTTAAAAGTGGCATTTAAATGTACTGGTCTGCTGGAGCATTAGTGGCGTTGCTCTGTGGCGACACAGTACGCTGAGTAACGAAGACAAATTTCCCAAAAGGGATTAATATAGTGTTAAAAAAAAAAGAAAAAAAAGAAAACATCTTTCAAAAGTATATTTGTCTTTTCTGCCAATATTCTAAATATAAAAAATGTTGATGAAATATTTATATTTTCCATACCTTTTTTCACGTTTAGAAGCTCAGAAAAAACCATCCAGATGTCGCTAATACACATTTAGATTTAGAGCCCTTAAAGAAAATTTTACTCTATCTCTAACTTAAGAACAACAATAAAGGATGGTGTGCTTTCAATGTGATTCAACATATTGTCTTAAAGTAAACATTAATTAATTATAGACAAATTCTTCTTTTACTCCAATGTAAAAAAGTAACTTCCATTTTCTTTTTACCATAAGGGGTGGTTTGGTCAGGTCCTCTCGCAAATGCATTGCTCAATATATCAACACCTTGTGAGGTAGAAATTGCAACATCTGACTCATTTTCACGGGTTGCAATACAAACTTTAAAAAGGAAAAAAAAACATGGAAAGGATGTAAACATTTACACTGTCTACTACCTTGTCAAACATGGAGGTAACAATGCCGTTGCCACAGTTGCTGGTAACACTGTTGCTGTCGAGGAGAGCCGGTGCACACTGGGACATCAAAACACCATCCCTGTGATTTCCATGGACAGCGTTATAATACATACGCACTTCCTCCTTGATCTCAATCACTACTCCGTGTCCTGAAAAGTATGCATCACCAAACAAGTTTCAAACAGGACGTGAAGAAAATTTAACTTTGAATTATATCCAAAAAAAAGACTGAACTACAAAAGAAAGATAAAATCTTTAATCTGAATATTATAGTTTAATAAAAAAAAATTCGAATGTTCAAACTATCCAGGACCATATTATATGAAATTGACTGTTTATATAAGCTGTTTTGCAGTCATGTGCTTAATGTGTAACTTTCTCAAGAAAATAGTCAACCTTGCATAAGCAGTGTCTGTTTAGAAAATACAGCAAGCTGTAATGTGTGAGGGAGGAAAAAAAGGGGTTTTAGGACAAAATAAAAGATCTTCATCTTAAAATTTTGGCAAAAATTTGCATTTCTTTTTCATTTTCTGTCTTATTTATCTGATACAGGAATAATTGTATGAAGGTTTAGGGAAAAAACACCTTTCAGAGCACATTCAATGGTGATTTAAAATGGAAAATATACTAGAGGCTAAAAATAACATTAAAGTCACCATTGTTGTTGAAGATGTTGTTATACTGCAGTGTTGCCCAATTCGTCTTTGGTTCATGAGCTGCCGCACTTTCTTCTTGCTGTGAACAGCCATGGTGACTCACATTGGTCAGCAGTTGGCCCAGGTGGTTCTCCATAGCACTAGCCTGGACAGGGTACAGGTCAAGCATTACGCATGTCCAATGTGAATATTTCAAAACCATGAGAAACAAAATTTTACTGAACGTTTTCCAAAGCTGAGAGTACAGGAATATGTTACCAATGAGGAATAGAACCCGTTATCTGAGCATATATTTAATGAAACAAAAAACTTGTACTTAAGTATTCACTTTGTATATTTGGGCTTGATTGTACTATACATATTTTGATACCAGACTCAAGTAGGCTATATGGCAATCAGGCAATATGTTTTGGATTAATCCTCTGTCTTAAAAATTTTTTATTATTATTTTCTCTCCTCTGCCCTACTAGCACCAAATGTGTAGCTGTGTTTTTTTAGCCAAACAGAATCACACAGCATAAATTAAAATTTATATGCGAAACATATTTACACTTTTCCTAGTGGAATGGGCAAAAATCTAAGATATTGTTTAAATATTCAGCGAGTCCATAAACTGAGATTTTGAACAACTGAACTGTGATAAGGTGTAATTGACTTCCTTTTCGTCCAACGCATCAGTTCTTCTCTCATTTCTGTATGAAATCAATTATGGATTTTCCTGCTTTGACCATAACTATGATGCCCAACAATAATATTTTCATTTTTGTATGCTTACAAGCTCAGGTTGCACATTGTACTTATGAATTCTTTGAACACTCGTAAGGTATGGAAAAATCGAAAGGTTGTTCAGAAAATGGATTATCTTTGTGAGGAAATATCAAGTCTAACATAACTAACCGATTTGTTGAGCAGCATAACACCACAGTTGCCACTGTTTGAGATCTGGTTGCCATGAATGTATAAATTTTTGGCTGCCATCATCCACAGACCACATCCCCCATTGCCTGGTACATATATCAAGAGACATAACACAAAAAAATTGACACAATGACGATGTGCCATAAAAACACAAAAACAATTAATTATTGGCTTTTTTCAATCTAAAAGGTTTTGTAAGAGAAGTAGAGACAAACAAAAATACCTCTGAAACGTTCTTCAATCTATTTATTTTTATAGAGACACAAAATAATATAAAGTTATTTTTTGAATTTCTGTACACAAAAATTGTAACTATGTTAAACCCTTTTTTTATGTAAAAAAATTACTAACCATACAGAAACATGAAATTTTAAGCTGTACCATTAATCTAAATATGCTTGTGTATTATCTGATCATAAATTGATGTGTGGTTTCTCGAAGACAAAAAATGTTTATGTATTTCCTTTAGACTTAACAATATTGACACTTTTGGTCGCATTTCACCTGTAAGCATAAATGACACACTTGCTTGAAGTTTTCTTTTTTTAACTTATAAGATACTTAGGAAATTTTATGAGGGTAGTATAAAAATAAATGGGATAAAATAATTTCGCATTAATGTAAATTATTTAAAATAAAATATCCCTATTTTGGAAAACTTTTCATTTTTCCATTTTTCTTTTAAAACTAGACGAATCCTTACTCGATTATTTGAGGCTTCTAAAAACCTTTAAATTCATAAATTATTGTACTATTAAAAGTTTACTTTATGGAACTCATTTCAGATAGCTCTAACTACTTACAAACATTAAAAATAAAATGTCTGCCTATTATAAAATTAGCTTTTAAAAACGGTGTTGATTATTTCATGAAATAAATTTATACTCACCACTGATAAAGTTGCTCTCTATACTTCCGCGACCACCAAGACCTACAACTACACCATCGCTGAGTCCGTTGATGATGCTGTTACCAGCCACCAGTGGGCAACTGCTGTTACGAATATCTACACCACCCCATTGGTTTCCACGGATAACATTGTCTGTATCAAATTTTAAACAATATGAGTGAAGTACCGAAATATTGTAGTTTAGTACGATCTATTCACTGTAGCTTGTAACAAAATATTTTTGTATTTTACTAAAAATAGAGTCAGTATAGATATTAATCAAGAGGGTTTTTCTCTGGGATCAACTAATGTCCTAAGAGCTTTACATGGGTTCCTTGAAAATCCATTACAAACATATTATCTTTTGAACTCACAGAGGAGCAGTTTGGTTACAATGCATCATTCCAGCACACCAAGAAGATCTTTCACTTCCCATAGACGGGTACATAGCTAATGCTTGAGTACACTGAAGAAATGTGAGTAGATAGCCTTCCTCAAGGATTGATTGTAGATTAGATCGTAACACCAAACATTGTGCATTGTAATCCTGAAATATTGTAATGTAATACCAAAACACTACTCATACTGAAATTATGAAATCAACATTTGATTAGACTTCTGATCCAGAAGATTTGAAATTTGGACAGGCGCCTTAATTCATCATACATTTTTTTACATACATATGTTGTTATATCACATTACTAAAAACTGTCTTTGTTCCTGTTAGGGCTCCCAAAGTAATCCTCTGTAAGTTGCAAAATAATAGTTAAAATAATAATATAGATCATGTGTTGTCTGCCCCTTAGGGAGGACAAAGCTGATAGGGGAGAAAAACCAACATGGCTAATGTAAAACCCACTCTACCTATGGGTGTTACTACGTAATACGTTATCGCTGTCGGGCGGAAGGTCCCTTGTAACTTTAATTGCAGCCTTTTCTGGTGAACTATGTCCAATTAGTACTATTATTACATCTCTACAACATATTGAAATTTTTCATAAATGTCGTAAAATTACCAGAGCAATCTATACCATTATAAATCAAACTGTAATTTATTTGATTGAAGAGGTTTTTAAAAAACATTCAAAGATCTATATTTCCAAATTAAATCTTTGTTCTGTAGTAATTATTTGGCAGACAGTGTTTTTAATTCCAAAATATACCATGCATAAAGCAAACTTTCTGAGACAAATTTTTTTACATTTTTTAGTTTAAGGCAATTTCATAAATGAGCATTTTATCCTCAGTTATGTCAATCTATGACATTTGAATTAGGTCAGCTGAATTTAAAAAATGTTCCAAATAAAGAAAAAGAATTTCAAAACAAAATTCTTATAAGCTTTTGAAATAATCAATCAACTTAAACAATTAATAACAGCAGTCTGAAAAAAATAGAATGCTAATTTTGCTTGAACAAAGGTGCAATTTTAACTTTTTAACCAGAGTATTTTTAAAATGGAATAGAAAATGATCAACCAAAGACAGAGCAATTCAAATGGTACAATTTATTATAATCTTAATTAAAAAATAAAAATTACCAATAATGCAGCCTCTGCCACCTGCGTTGACTGCAACTCCGGCTGCCCTTCCTTCATAGATGTAGTTTTCACTATTTGAGGATGAAGGACAGGCAAAAGAGAAGAGCAGAAAATGAAAAAGCATGAGTAAAAAAATTATCATAACACTTCCTACACAAAGTAATACAATATATTGACAGCATTTAAGTGAGGTTTATTGAAAGTTGAATGATTTCGTTTTGATTCTACATTAAATTACTTGTGGAACTAAAGTGGCTAGCTCCTAACATTTGAAATCTAAGGCAAAATTTTTTCTTTCCTCACATCAAACTTGGTTTGCTTCTGCCTAAAAAGTCAAAATCATCTTGTTTCATTCATTTAAATAAGTTAAATGTTGCAATGTAAAACTTCTTAGGGATTGATACTTGGAACACTATTTTTTAGCTTCACATCAGTATAAATTGCATACATTATTCAATTCCGTGGGGGGGGGGGAAATGATATTTTTATATGTTAAACAAAAATTAAATATGTACTTTAAAAAGTCTTTTTCACCCAAATAAAATTTTTTACTTACACATTCTGTGACCCATTCATCTCATTTTCATAATTATGTTTTATCTTTCTCTTTATAAAGAAAACAAACATAGACAAGCCTATTCTGTCCCAACAACAAGCCTGCAAAGAAGACTGAAATTCAAACTATGCCAGCTAATACAAACCTTATTGTGGGATTGCCTCCATACAGGACATACACTCCCGCCTCTTGGTTTCTATAGATATCATTCTTTTTAATTTGGCCGCGCCCGCTACCTAGAACAACAACCCCTGATCTTTTGCCATGGTGAATCTGGTTAAACTGGTTATGGAAAGAGAAAGTAAGTCATTTATGACCCATAATAGTTTAGCTGTTGTATTTAGGAGTAAGGAGGGATGTAATCTTTGTAGAAGACCTCCTAAAAATCCAATAAGTTTATAGAAAAAACATTTCTAATTCTTTTTTTATCTTCTAACCATTTCTGTAATTAATTCCGTTTTGGATCAATGAAGATTTGCTTCTCAATATAAAAAAAAAGAAAAAAATTATTGCAAACATTCTCTGCATGATGTAGAACTGAACTAGCACACCAGCCAAAATTTCAGTAAACCTTTATTATTTACAGTGACTGATATTAATTATATAATACCAACAAAGGTTGTATATACCAGAAGATCAGCAAAAGCTTTTTTAAAAAATTGCAAGAAAGGCTTAAGTAAAATTTTACCTTTATGGTTGACAGAAAACGGTCAAATTTCTAAAACTGATAAAGAAGATTTTGAAATTAGTGGGAATGCCACAGAGGCCGATGTTTGTACATCAGTTGTGCAGTATTCATACTGCTCATACAGAGATGGAAAGCAAAAGACTGATCTGACAGCGCACAGGCTTAAAAAAATTGCATCATTTTAAGGAGCATTTCATGTATACTCCTAAGATTGTTGTGTTTGGACCTAGAATTAGATTTTAAAAATTCAAATACTCTTGAACATTGCTGCAACAATAAAGGCGTAGAGCAAAAATATTTCCATATTTCTTTTGGATATCTGATAATGATCGGAGGTTCCTTTAGGATAAATATTTTGAACATTATTTCGGACCTACCTTTCTTTAAGCCTTATGTTTAGATAAAAGTAGAGTGTAAAAATGAAGCTTTAAGATTGCTTTACCTGTACTAATGGATCTGCATTCTTGCGAATATCAATGCCGGCCTCATTATTAGAGTGGATGTCATTTCCTAAACAAAAAAAGAAAGTTTCCGTGAGGACTGCCCTTATGCGGCAGAGCAGGGATGCAAGCGGCTGATGCTCAAAAAGCAGGAAAATTTTACACTCTATGACAGTCCCTATAGAGCTTTTGATGGCCCAATTGAAAAAACATAGATACAATCCAGCTATACCACTTAAAAGAAGTGTCCAATTTTCTACGAGTCTAAAGTTTGGAGGTTTTCTTCAACATCTAAGTAATAATTTTTTTTTCAAACTTTCCTGCTATTTTACCAAAAAGAAAACTGCTAAAAAAAATCAAAACTCCTGCAAAAATCAGAAAACTTGTAACCCTGAGCAGAGTTTGTGACCATGGATAAAAAATAACTTCACACACAATACGTTGTTGGAATACAAATTTCAAAAATCATGTCTGCAATAAGCACAAATTAACCCTTATTTATTTGATAAAAAAAACAAACAAACCCACTTGCACTGCCCAGTGAAACATGCTATAAGATTTAAGCCATATTAAGCGTCCATTATTTAGATATAAACGAGGACCAAGCAGGTAAGACAAGGCAACTCACCAGCAATCAGACCAGAAGCAGCAAGTCTCATGAAAATTCCTGACGTGCGACAATGGTGAATTTTGTTCTTCAGTATAACAGCCTGTAACATTTTCAATAATTGAGATTATTTGATGTATTTGCGGCGAGAGCAGCACAACTAAGTTGGTGACACGAATGCTGATTTTGAAAATGCCTTTGAATAATGATTTTTTTCTCTTCTTTTTTGTTATACTTTACTACTACAATAGTTTTAATACCTCTAAATTTTAATACAATATTAGTTTTAATACCTCTCCACAAAATATTCAGAATTTCATGAATTTTTTTTTACATGCATTGTTCAAAATAAAACAAAGAATGCGAAAATTGTGATATCCAGCTCAGATGCGCTGGTTGGAAGACATTTGAAATAAAAAGCTTTCAAACTTTTTCAAGCATGTCACATTACATTCAAAGGGACAGAAAAGATAAAAATGCTGAAGCAGTACATGATAGAACTAAAATTAAAGGTTTTAAGGTAAGATAACAGAATTTGTAGAGTGCTCTATTTCAAAAGCGTAATGATAGTCATATTTACCTAAATTTTGTACCTTGCTAATAGATTTAATATGAACATTTCTGATGGCAAGTTTTGTTTACCTTAGGCCGAAAATTTACTACATATTTCACAATTTGCAATCAAAACAACACAAAAACTATGTTTGGAAGTAAGAAACTTAATCAGACAATTTGATGGTATGCTTTTTGCAAAACAATACCTTTTCTTTCTTTTATTTTTGCTACTGAAAAATGCTAGACATTAAATCCTTTATATTCCAAATATGATGACTCCTAACATAATCAAGATATCATAAGATCGTTGCATAGCACGAGTCCTCGCCTTGAGTGGCGACGTTCTTCATCCTAGGCAACGCTCCTATCTGCCAACGTTTCTTAAAATGACGACCACCTAACGTTCCCGACAAAATAATTGGGCCAAACCACCTAACATTCCCGACAAAATAATTGGGCCAAATCAATTAAAGACTATCTATGTCAGAGAACTTGTTCATTAAGTTGTGTTGGAAAAATAGTTGAAAAGTCTTTTTAGCGTACCTGACTACTTTTGATCTTGACATTTCAAACGAAATAGCACCATGAAAATTCAGCCAATCAGCTTTTTAAGTTTGCCGTGCACTGATTCAGGAGGTTGTTCGCAAGCGGTTCCAAGCGCTCTTTGTGAGCGGTGGAAAATAAGCCGTTGCATAGGGCAAGCGGAAAATTGTTTTTAAGCGCCATGCAACAGGCCTCATATTTGTATTTCTCTATCAAAGAGCTTCAAGACACTTCACATTGGTTTGCAAATTTATACAAACAGTCAAGTCCACTTTATTGGAACCTGGATATTCAAATATTTGCTTCATTTGAGCTTTGTTCAGATTATTAGGTTTTTTAAAATAATCTTTACTTTTTAAAAAAAATATTTAGTGACAATTTGATTTTTCAATAACTCAAAGTAAATTTTTTCCTCCCACTGGTATTGAAACCTCCTAACTAGACTGTACATAATTTCAGATCCAATTCACATACCCTAGAGTTCTGAATGCAGCGAATGCCATAGCTGACATTACTGATGTCACACTCAGAGACGATGGCATGCGCTTGCAGACTGATCATAAGGCCGCCTTTGCTGTGATTCATGCGGCACTGGTGGATAAGACAGCCTTGGATTTGACCAACGTAAGAACTAATCAGAGGAAAAAAAAGGAGGAATTTGGTAAGTTGTAATGAATTATTTATGTCTCTTTCATAATATGCCTTTAAATGTCACTCTCTCTCTTTATTTGTGAGACAAAGAGGGCAAACCAACGCACAGGTTGGAATTTTAACTCTAGCTTCTCTACATCTTAAGCTTTTCTATTATAAAGACATTAAAATAGAATACCATAATACATGTAACAATTTACTATATTTAAAGGGTTCTAACTTAGTTGTAGTTTAAGCGACTTATAACCAATTCACCCTAGTTTCCTCACATTTATTTCATGTATGCTAAAGTCAATTTTATTTAAGTAATTGGCCTAGTTTTACGCAGTTGGTGCAAGGAGGAGTTTAAATATTTAAGCCACATTTTGTCTTTACACAAAAAAAAAAACATTTTGAGGGCCATTGTTTTGGTAATGACGTTTTTGCTAAAACATTTTTTGTTTCACTTTTGTTGTTTTTAAGATCCAGTAGCATCTTGACAGTTCCACAGGTATCAAACGCTGGAAATCCTTTGTAAGATGTCAGTAAGATATTTTGAAACAATTATTATTTCTATTTCCATTTTACTGCTCACCATAAGACCAGAGCTGCATACCCCTGATCAAGAGGTTTCAGTGCCTTAAAATCCCGGTTTTAGTATTTTCCACGGCATTTCAGTACTCTTTAGAAGTATTTTCTATCTTAAAAAGCACATAAAAA